>JAJOZX010012536.1:32500-47500 GCA_023014485.1 Bathynomus jamesi
TTTTTAAAATAAATAAATGCACATTCTAGAATATTTCTTTCTATTATATCTCTGTTTTTAACAAGCGCTTTAGCACTATCCCACTTGATGCTATGGTTACATCTATACATATGGTTAAATAAAGCATTGGAATTATTAGCTGTTCTACAAGCATATTTATGCTGTTTTACCCTAATATCTAACGTTTTACCGGTTTGGCCTATATATACTGAGTTACATTGTGTACATCCGATCGAATACACACAACCAACAACATTATCAGGGCTATTCTTTATTAGGCGTGATTTAACAGTATTATTATACTTAAAGATTACATTAATGCCAATTGTTTTAAGTACAGTTGGAAGGTATTGAAAATTAACATGGTAAGGTAGGCTAAGGATATTTTTACGCTGAAATTCCTTTACAATTACATTATTATAATACCTATTCTTGGCTTTCTTAAGACAGTTATCTAAAAATGAAATAGGATAACATAATTTAGTACCAATATTCATGATATTGCATAACTCGGAATCTAAAAATTCAGGACTGACAACTCTCAATGCTCGAAGAAGTTATGCAATATCATAATATTGGTACTAAATTATGTTATCCTATTTCATTTTTAGATAACTGTCTTAAGAAAGCCAAGAATAGTTATTATAATAATGTAATTGTAAAGGAATTTCAGCGTAAAAATATCCTTAGCCCACCTTACCATGTTAATTTTCAATACCTTCCAACTGTACTTAAAGCAATTGGCATTAATGTAATCTTTAAGTATAATAATACTGTTAAATCACACCTAATAAAGAATAGTCCTGATAATGTTGTTGGTTGTGTGTATTCGATCGGATGTACACAATGTAACTCAGTATATATAGGCCAAACCGGTAAAACGTTAGATATTAGGGTAAAACAGCATAAATATGCTTGTAGAACAGCTAATAATTCCAATGCTTTATTTAACCATATGTATAGATGTAACCATAGCATCAAGTGGGATAGTTCTAAAGCGCTTGTTAAAAACAGAGATATAATAGAAAGAAATATTCTAGAATGTGCATTTATTCATTTTAAAAACAATTTCAATAACAGTGCGGGGACGTATAAAATTGACGATATCATGTTAAAATTTCTTTTGCCTCTCATTAACCCTTGTTAAGTATGTGCTAATTGTTTTGTTTTTCCTGTACGTTGTATATATTTATGGCATCTCGCCTTTTATCTTCATTCCCTGACGAGGTGTAGCTTTCAATACACGAAAGGCCTTGGAATCGTTTTTCTTTTTCCTTGTGGGTTTGCAGCATTCATTCATTTCGTGTTTTATTGTGAAATTCATCCTATATATATATATATATATATATATATATTATATAGTTTGCTTATTATTCAAACTAAGGAATGTAAAAAAAAAACAGAAAACCATAAGCTGAATGGCATAAACCTCGATTTGGGGTCATAGATTCATGAACAGCCTAACCATTCTGGATTTATGAGAGAACCTTTGAATTTGAACTAGTTCCTTTTATAATTTCAATAATCAGGTGCTACCACTATATATTATATATATATATAGGCACGAAGTCCTTATAAAATATTTTATTATACCCAGTTTTTACTATATTTCAAATACCTTAAATTTAAGACCGTTAAATTAAGCAGAACCTTCGGAATATTAAACTATTTCAATACCTTTTTTCTCTTACAGAAATATTATTGATGTAACGATATCACAAAACAACTCCTCTTTTTTATATAAAAAAAATTATCATTCATTTAACCCAAACATTTCAAAAGGTGTGAAGCGATACCGTTAAATTAGTTATATATATTATATATATATATTATATATACACAAATCTTATTATGACCAATGATCTCAAATCAAAACTTGTCTCGAAACTTGTTTAGAAGAATCCAGTCCATCATTTCAGTCTCCTGGTCATGCAGTTTCATCTGCACACACACACACACACACACATACACACACACGCACACACAAAAGTAAAAAATAAATAAATAAGCTAATGTAAGACCTTAGAATTTGTGCAACAAGAACCTAAAAGACATTTTTATTGCATACAGTTGCAGCTCTAATAGATTTGATGTTTATAATTAATTTCAGTCATTAATTAAAGAATTTTTTTTCGTTTTAAGGCAATTTGCAAACGCCTGAATTTAAGACATTCCAAATTTCTTTAAAGTGACCTTAAAATAAGGTATCCATCCGGTTAATTTGGTCGTATAATTGTAATTATAGCATTGTACGAGGGCTACCTTTTCACATTTTTGGTTTTAATAATAATAACCATTCCCTTAAGGGGATAGTTAGCTAAACATGCAGTAATAATGTGGATCAAACCAGTCACTTTTCCTCTTTATATATATATATATATATATATATATATATATATATATATATATATATATATATATATATATATATCGAAGCATTCATAGTTTAAGTGGAAGTATGGAGCGTTAAACATCTTTTTATATAGCGCACCATTCCGCCCATTAGCCCATTTCAGCGTACGAACAACTCGCAGCAGCAGTGGCAAGCAAATAGGGGTTAAAGTACTGACGAGCTTTCGTACGTGGTTCATCACCAATGAAAGCAAAAATGCTCTGTGTTTGTCCAGTCATCAGTATATATATATATATATATATATATATATATATATATATATATATATATATCTTGGTTAACCTTGGTTTAACCTTGGTTTGGTTTTGCTTCCGCCCGAATTATTCATTCTGACGCAGGTCAAGTTTGTCATTCCACCTTAGACCTACAGTTTAACGTGGAATCCGAACCACGCCCCACCAGCAGCCCAGTGTCTTAACCACTAGGCTACCCTATATATATATATATATATATATATATATAGAGAGAGAGAGAGAGAGAGAGAGAAGAGAGAGAAGAGAGAGAGAGAGTTTCTATAAAGTCAAGTCTTTGAAAGGTTTAAAATTGAATGACTTTTGGCTTATTTTTTTAAGATTTAGAATTATGTATAGTAATGTCATTATGAAGCTAAACTATAAAAATTTTTTTTAAGGCTTGGCTAGTGGTGGGTACTCCTTTGCCCGCGGGCCAAAAATTGCGGCCGGGGACTTTTTAAAATGGTGGCCCAACGATAAAATATGAATTTAATAATTAAAATAGTAAAACTATTCGAAAAACTATTTTTTATCTCAAAGAAGGTTAAAGAATAATAATAATAATAATAATAATAATAATAATATTTCAAATGCCGATTTGGTAACACTTATATTCATATTTGTGAAAAGTCATTCTCGGCAGAGAAACTCGTAAAAATGTAGCACCGATCGCGACTGAATGATTGTAACTTGTCAAACCCTTTGTGGTTAATAATAACTGGTCTGATACCAGATACTGATAAGATGGTAGCGGGAAAACAGCCAAAAGGCATCGCATTAAATCAGGTATAAAATTCTAGCAAACCAACGCCTATATACAAATATATATATAGATATATATATTCCTTTTTACATTTTGGAATTTAATTAGGTCTGCCATAAATACTTGGCCTTCGAATTGGTTTAGATGTCGACAGTATCCCGAGACAAAGAAAAAAGTTACCACCTTTGGGCTACGAGTAGACTATAGACTACGCTAGGCTATCCGTTATTGGTGTGAGCTAGTCTAGTCTTTAGACTACACACCAAAATGGCGACAATTAAAGAAAAAATCGAATTTTGCTCTATGGTTGGCCGAATTTAAATCAGTTATAAAAAGAAACGAAAGTTCACAACCCATTCTAAGAAAGACCACGTTGTTAGATGTAACATTTTCAAACTGAAACCAGATATCCTAATTTTTTCTAAAGCAATTAATATTTGCAGTTGAAGCGACATTTCATCTCGGTGATAATGTTAACTGCCATAATTGTCGCATTTTTAGGGAAGTGAAAAACCAAATGAGTTGGCATCATCAGAGAGCCTCTCCCACAAGGTCACTGTGAGATACGATGAGCCTTACGAAAGACGCAGGTCGTTAATTGCAAGGTCCTTAAATTTCTTTTTGTTGAAGAGGTGACCGTAAATGGAAAACTTGTATTACTTAGAATGCAGCAGAATTACTTTCTCGCTCAGCTCACGGGCTTAAATCTTGTGGATCAAACCATTTTTCAAGAAGAGTGAGCTTCTTGTCACTCTACTCTGTTATAGAAAATCTTTGAAGTAAAACTTCGTCAGGAAAATGAATTGGGAGAGGAGAAAAACTTCCGCGGTCACGACTCTCCCCACGACCTAACCTTTTGGACTTCTTTTATGAGGTCCACATAAAGAGCATCGTTTACACCACAAAGTATCAGCGTCTGACAGAACTGACGGTCCGAATCAAAGCAACAACCGTCCACATCACGGAGCAACAAATCGAAAATGTGTCTCAATCTTTGGAAAATAAGGTATCATCCTTGTATCATCCAAGATGGACGATATTTTGAACTGTAGAGTGTACAAAAACCTTTGGCAGTTAAGCCTCATTGTAATGATATTACAGTATTTTAGCAGTAGGAAGAAGTTATTATATGATAACTTAAAACCTCTCACCTCTCAACCTCTCAAAGACTTAATAACAACCTTTATATATATATATATATATATATATATATATATATATATATAATACAGTATTATATATAATATATATATATATATATATATCCCGTGGTTCGGATCCCACGTAAAGCTGTAGGTCCCCTCCGTCATATGACCTTAGATGTTGCGAAGTAGGTTAAACAACCCCAATTAAAAAAAATATATATATATATATATTTTTTTTTTTTTTTTTTTTTTTTTTTGGTATATAACCTTATTAGAGAATTTACTTTCGGAATTTTCTTCATGAAACTGTCGGTAAAAGAGAAGATTCACTATTCACTATTCATTATCTTCCCTTATCTGAATATTACTCAGCAAAACCAAACCAAACACTGAACTAACTGCCTTCCATTGGAATGAGAAACCACTGGGAGATCTTCGTGTCTATTTTGTTTATTGACTAATGAAACACAATGTTTTACATGCCTTACGTTATCCATATACTTACGATGGTAAAGTCTGAGCAGTATATTTATATAGACAGTCTTTGCACGATATAATGCATGAAAGTTATGTTAAAATTATTTATAACAGCTGGTATTGCTTCGATTTCGTGCTTATATATATATATTTTTTTTTAAATGCTCACATCATTCAAAAACAAGCTTTTGCGGACGAGTTCAATCCAGTGGAAAAGCAAGGGAACTGTAACGTTTTGTGATACTCCGAGTTTTCTTTGTTCTCAGTCTTCATACTTTTTTTTGTGTGTGGTGGGGGCCCGGGGGGGGGGAGGTGGAAGGTGAGGGAACACCACAAACTGTAGTGAAGACGTCGAAGACTTTTTTCCTGTTCTTGTTTTGTGCTTGCTTTATGCCGCGACATTATTTTGGGTAAATTATTTTGTTTTTAATTATAGCTGTGACGAGCGCTTAATATTATTAAATTTCGGTTTATTCCAAAAAGGAATAAAAAAAAAAAAATCATATATTTTATTCAAACCAAATATTTCTATATAATTCTTATACTTACATCATACACACACACACACACACACACACAGACACACAGACACAGACACACAGACACACACACACACACACATATATATATATATATATATATATCAAACATTACATATGTTGCGAGTATCTGTTTAATTAATATACAGGATTAATACCTCGGTAGTATACGTACAAATTTTTTGCTATTATATTTCTTGAATTTTATTACAATACCAAAACTAATATATATATATATATATATATATATATATATAAAACTTAATTATTACTAGTTGTGTATCCTTTGGTTAATCTCCATGACTACCTTAATTACATGATATCCTTTTCCAGGCATCAAAATAATAGATTGTTTACATTTTTAATTATTTTATTTTTTATTTATTTATTTTTTTTAGTTTATTAAATTTATTAAATTTCCTTTTAGAAAAGCCAATTCTTTCTCTCTTGAGTAAAGCCTTTGCTTCGGTTACTGGTAGTAGGTTTGAAGCATTTTCTTACACGAGACTCAAAGGTGAACCTAACTATTTTTTCCCCTCGTCTCTTCTTCTTCTATTTTTTTCCCCTCGTCTCTTTTTCTTCTATTTTTCCCCTCGTCTTTTTCTTCTATTTTTCCCCTCGTCTCTTTTTCTTATCCTCATTTTAGAGGAGTTTTCCAACTCGAATTTGATTCTTACCAAGGTTTATACGATCCGAGTGACTTTTTCAAGAAAACCGCTCACTCGAGGGTATAATAGATAGGTCTTTTAACTTCATAAGGTACGATGGTGTATTTTATTCCATTTTTGTGTGTTGTAACCGATATTTTTGGAAAAGTTCGTGTTATACAGTTACAAAACAAATGTTCGTCTAAAAAAAAAAGCATCAAATATGACTCATCAGTAATGATGGCCGTTGTTCTTAGGGTTTTATTATTAGTACCAGGAAGAGTTTTAGAATATCAAACTGAAAACGATATTACCAATTAGTAATTGTTTATGCTTTTCAGATATTTGTTTGTAGGTGAATTTTTTTCCCGGAACTGTATATCCGAAGAGTTAAATCTGCATCTTTATGCCAAAATTTTCGACCGAAGACGCAGTATATTTTGAAAAAAATTTAGGTAAATTTTGTTATGAATTTTAATAAGTTGTTTTAAGTGTCAGTTTGTTGTTTAACCGAGTTGTTTAATCTCATCCGCAACATATAAAGTCTATGACGGAGGAGAGTGACAGCTTTACGTGGGATCCGAACCACGGGTCGTTACATAATCTGGATGCAAAGACGGTCTACCATCCAACTAGTCTCCACTAGTTAACTATGCACGCCCATTATCGTTCAACTTCGCTGATCGACGGGAAGTGGTTGTTTACGATATTGGCCACGCTGTAACCCTAGTGTTGTTAGTTTGGTAATTAACAACCAATAAAGTCATGTATATGAGTCAGGTTGAAAATAATTGCAGTTTTGCCCTGCTCAGATGACCTCTTGACAACACTTCCGTTTAAAAAAATTACAACTTCAGTGTTGACCTATTTTATAACTTCAATTAAAGGTAAAATCTAAAAGAAAATGACGGCTTACACCAAGGAGATAATTTTTTAAAATGGAACCCATTATTCTTGGAGTTTCCCATATAAGTGTACTTTATCCTGCATTATTGATTCTCAAACTATGGGTGACAACCTCCATGCTTGCAGGAAGGGAGCACGTGGCTTTTGGGAAAACAGTTAGAATTTGATGAAACGAAAAATTGGGGGTCACTCCCAGTTTGAAAAAGTATACGAAGCACTGCCCTGTATTTTTTTCCTCACTTATTCAATTAATCTTCAATGTTGTCTTTGAATTAGCTTCATAATTATACATATCACTAACTTTAATTATAAAAATTAACTTTAAGTTACGTCAGTGGCGACAAACCTATTTACTTAAAGTTTAGGTACGTATATTTAAGCATCTGAATATTTTCCACATGTTCCCTTTTATATATATATATATATATATATATATATATATATATAATAAGCAAACAACCACAAGGAAAAGGAAACACAAAGTCCGAGCGCTTTCGTGATATATTCACATAATGATAATGTGAATATATCACGAAAGCGCTCGGACTTTGTGTTTCCTTTTCCTTGTGGTTGTTTGCTTGTTAATAAGGTCACGTGTTATTTTGTGATTTTAGTGCATATATATATATATATATATATATATATATATATATATATATATTTATTATTTATTTTTTTTTCTTCTCAGCAAGCACCATCAATGTGATGTTAAGTTCATTCAATGATGACAACGTTGATACCAAGTTGACATTAATCAGGGTTGTGTCAATACTAAATTTGAAAAACTGATCAAATGTTCATGACGACATTCATGGTACAAAATTAAACATAATTTAAAACCAAAAATAAAATACCAAGGTTACTTTGCGTTCATGTCTTAATGTTATATTTTAAAGCTGCTCCGACAAAGACATGATTTTGGAGCGTTGGGTTAAAAAAAAAAAAAAAAAATTCAATTTAATATTAAAACAAACCTTTTTTTTTTAAGTGACGTCACAACTTTTTGGACACGTAATTTATATCGTAATTTATATCGTATTTTTTTGCTTCTCTCTCTCTCGCTCTCTCTCTCTCTCTCTTCATATATATATATATATATATATATATATACTAGGACACCCGCTACGCCTTGCGCAGCAAAGGCCCCCAGAAACAACACTCACACACAACCTATGGGAAAAATTCAATTTAATATTAAAACAAACCTTTTTTTTTTTAAGTGACGTCACAACTTTTTTGACACGTAATTTATATCGTATTAACCTTGTCACAATACGATATCGTTGTTTGAAGACATAAAGAATCACTGTCAGTGCCTAATCATGCAAGGATGAAAGAGTATGTTTCAGGTTGCATATAAATTTGAAGAATAAATAAACTTTCTCAATATATATATATATATATATATAATATATATATATATATATATATATATATATATATATATATATATATATATATATATATATGGGATGATGTCTGTTCTATGTTCGTTTATATACACCTTAACGGTTAGGGTAATCTGCACTAAATTTATTACGCATATTAAAGGTGAACCAGTGAAGTGGAGGCTTTAGTAACATACCCACCACTCCCAGTCAAACCCTCTGGGGGAGTACTGATAGGTAGCCCATAAACGGCTAGGATAATCTGCACCAAATTTAGTATTCGCATTAAGGCAGAATCAGGGAAGGCTTTAGTAACACACCCGCCCTTCCCAGTTTCCCCATAGGTTGTGTATGAGTTTTGTTTCTGGGGGCCTTTGCTGCGCAAGGCGTAGCGGGTGTCCTAGTATATATATATATATATATATATATATATGAAGAGAGAGAGAGAGAGAGAGAGAGAGAGAGAGAGAGAGAGAGAGAGAGAGAGAGAGAAGGGGGAAAAAAAAAACGTTGAAATTGTATTTTGAATTATATTTCCGAGAAGAACTGGATTCTGAGTACGACCACATTGCAGGACGCGTATAGCACTCAGCAGCAGGTATATCACGGACGTCTTACAAGTTTCTGACTGCAACAGGCAGCTAGAAAAACACTTTTTTTTTTCTTTTGATAACGTGTTATTAACGTATCAAATTAAAATGGAGCATGAGGAAAGCAGCTGCTAATAACATGTGCTGCCTTTACTTTATTTAGTTCCTAATTTTTTTTTTTTGTAAACAACCTTATATAGTTAATTATAAATACGGCCATTAAATTTCTTGTATATTTAGGAGTATAAGTGTATATCATTAAATTTTTAATTACATGCATTTTCTTTTATAATTCCAAAAAACCGGATCACACACACAGCACAAGACAGGGAAATACATCAAATGTGTTGTCAGCATCAAATACAAGATGTTTTTCACTGATTTCCTTCCAACTTATCAATCTAAAAACCGAAAAGATTTTTATTTGCCAACATTTGTTGGTAACAATCTTTGGTTCTTTTGCATTATCCTCCCAACACTAATTTTTTTATATAATGTTGGTTTGGTTTTGGTTATGGTACTTTATTTTCCTTCCATTATAAAAAAATGTGTTGGGATTAGGTTAGGTTAGGTTAGGTTAGGTTAGGTTAAGAATATTTATTCATATAACTATATAAAAAAAAATTAGTGTTGGGAGGATAATGCAAAAGTACCCAATCTTTATTTGTAAGCATAGATAAGAATATGTGTGTGTGTGTGTGTGTGTGTGTGTGTGTGTGCGCGCGTACAGATTTATGATTTGTCATATTTTTAACATAATGAAAAGCGTTAAACTGCATAATCTAAGCGTTAAAATGTTAAAATTAGGAATACGGATAACCAAATTATTTAAGTGTTTACATTCATTTATCACTGATTCACCTTTTGTTAACGTAACTTTAGGCATTAATTAATGATAGAAAGATAAACGTATCTTCAACATTTATATAATTTAGTCGTTCTTTTCGTAATTGTACAGAGTGTCCCATAAATTCTTCCAATCCTTTACTCTCACCCTAGTCTAGTAGGAAAAAGTTCACGGCTAAAGGAACTTATGGAACACCCTGTAGTTTCGGGATTTTTAACATTTTTGTATGATGTAAATGCGCGTACATTTGTTTAGTTTGCGTTGAAATTTTAATTTTAATTAAGATTTTTTAATTTTTAGTATTTAGATCTTTTAATAGTTAGTTTTTAGCTCACTTTAGTATAAACAGCAATCGTGGAAAGGAGGCTACGTCGTGGCTAGTGTAGTATAACATTGCTTCCCTTCGATCATCGAAATTAAGCGACATTAGGTCTGGGTTGTAGGTGGATAGGGGACCCTCCTCCGCGTCCAAATTATGTACGGACCCGTGGTTCGGATTCCACGTAAAGCTGTAGATCCCCTCCAATCTTAGATGTTGCGAAGAAGGTTAAATAAATCCATCAAAGAAACAATGATGGGAAGGGAAAAAGCGATTATTGCATTAAAAAACAGCAATGGTGATGTTGTTTGAATGTATTTAAGTTTTTAGGCTGAAATGAAGCCCAGAAAATTTAATTACGAGTCTTTTTCAAGATTTGAAGAGATGACCGTCAAATGGTCGTAATTATTTCTCTTAAGAACAACAGCATGTACAGTAATATTACTTTACAGTACGTACAGTAATATTACTTTACAGTATGTACAGTAATATTACTTTACAGTATGTACAGTAATATTACTTTACAGTACGTACAGTAATATTACTTTACAGTACGTACCGTAATATTACTTTACAGTACGTACCGTAATATTACTTTACAGTACGTACAGTAATATTACTTTACAGTACGTACCGTAATATTATTTTACAGTACGTACAGTAATATTATTTTACGCTCTATTATTTACTATACTTTGTGTGTGAAAATAAAAACCTGAGGGGAATTACAGTGAAAAGAAAGAACTCTAGATTTACAGTCTACGAGTATATATCAAACTGTAATATTATATTGGTTTTAGAGGCGGTTTCATTGGCGGTTTTAAGCTGAACGTAAAAAACTTTTTCCTTTGAAGTTTCGAGCCACCTGCCTTAAAACCTCTTCAGGTGGATGGATTATGGATGAAGCTCGGGTGCTTTGAAGGGCGTCACGTGATCCATTCCGGATTAAGAGTATAAACATCACCAGTTCGGGCTTTGAGAAACTTATCCATTGTATGTAACAAGTATATCCTCACTGGTTTATCAGACCGATTTTATCGCCTCTCTATTTTCAGTTTGAGATTCCTTATATATATATATATATATATATATATATATATAGAGAGAGAGAGAGAGAGAGGAGAGAGAGAGAGAGAGAGAGAGAGAGAGAGGCCAAAAAAAAAAAAGGTTGAAATTGTATTTTGAACTATATTTTATTTCTGAGAAGAACTGGATTCTGAATACGACCACATTGCAGGACGTGTATAGCACTCAGCAGCAGGTATATCACGGACGTCTTACAAGTTCCTGACTGCAACAGACAGCTAGAAATTTTTTTTTCTTCTTTTTCAAAATTGAGCGTCCACTTTTCAAGGCACATAACATGTCTGTTGCCAGTTGAGGTTTAAGTTTTGGTTTTTAGGTAAAAATACAATAGATACCCCTTTTTCTTTGATGTATTCAATCCGACGTGAATGCAACGAGTCTTTTGCTTATATTGAGGTTCTGAATATAGTAGGTTAGGCGTAGCTGTAAACTCTAGATCCTGTCCCAAAGCTAGATCCTATCTGCTTTGCAGATAGCTGTTGAGAGAAGCTATATTTTTGGGGTCTCTTTGCGAGTGACCCGTTGCCCACGTCGGACTAACATCATGAAAAAAACAACTATAGTGTTTGTCATTTACCATTACTTATTCGGACTATAGTGGATTTAATTTTCCCAGAAGAGTTCCTTGTTCCATGCACGGTCTGTGGCTATTATATATATATATATATATACATATATATATATATATATATACACACACACACACGTTAATATCTGGATTCACTTTTGAGTCATTTTCAGGGTTAATTAATTTGGTAAATTTCAAAATCAGATTTAAAATGTCTTCAACACTAAAACTATAAAAATTATTTTTAAAACTCGAATGAAACTACTTCTGTAAACCATACCGGAGATTCGCCCCAGAGTCATCATTTCAGGAGTCATCTTAGAATCATCTTCAATTGTTAAAGATTCGAAGATGGGAGTTAAATTACGTTTTTAAGAGGACTCATTACTAGTCAATTTATTTAAAATATTTTTTTTCCTTGTAAAAAAGTGATTCCAGTGTCTCACACCTCAGACCGAAGGATACTTATTATTATTATTAGCATTATATAGAGAGAGAGAGAGAGAGAGAGAGAGAGAGAGAGAGAGAGAGAGAGAGCAAAAAGGATGCTTTCTCAAAGGTCCTTCACCAAAAGGAATTATTCTGTTTCCACCTGAGCATCTTTTCTTAGGATATAACAAACGATAATAGCGGCACTTATGAATCAGGTGTGCAGATAATGCCAATTTACATGAAAAAGTAGGCGGGACCAATAGGGCGTTGCTACGGAAACAGCTTTGGAGTTCTACTTGCACAATTGAGGGATTACTATGATCCAGCATTTTTCACGAAGCCACCTGCTTTTTTGTTTGGAAATACGAAACTACTTGTAGCTACAATATTATTTGTTATACAACACCTTTAACGATAAAATACTCTGGAATTATGGATTATTTTCTTATGCGAACTAAAATTTACAACCAGTCTTTAGTGTAAAGTAGGGAAAATCCGCTCTAATTGTCGCCATCATTAGTGTGCGGTAGCTGCATGGTTAAACGCACGTGTGGATGGATAATACACGTGTTTAATGCCAACAAATTGTCCTTTCCTTCGAAACAAGAAAGCAACAGTGAAATAACTCTTTTCATTTGAAAGGAAAATTTAATTAGTTACAGGGAAATATATAAACACCAGGAAGCACATTTCCATATATATAAGTATGACTTATGAGTATATTATCTGTTATTTGTAATATAATTTAATGTAATGACATCACACACACACACACACACTTCACCAGTGCCAGTGATATTGCCTCAATTTTGATTGTTGTTGGAATGACCGTCACACTTGTTAATACAGTGACCTTCCTTTGAACCAAGTGTAATCGGTCATCTCCTTAGCTCATGTACACCTGCACAAAGCTTCAGATCAATCGGTTTGGCGAGTCGACAGAAAAAGCATTTATAAAAATATGATATTTACAAATATTTAAAAAATATGACAAAATACTACTACTACTACTACTACTACTGCTACTACTACTACTAATAATAATAAAGTTTGAACATTCACTATCTGGTTTCACAGCACGAAGCAGTGAAAAAACCTCTAATGAAACACGCATAAATAGATAAACAACAGTCATAATTTTCATAATTTTATAACTTCCATGCTGAAAAACTGTCAGTTATAGAATGATAAAAATAGTGTGTTGAGGCATGCATGAAAAGGCGTCTTCCTTCTTTTTTCTACCTCTTCTGAGGAAGGAAACGGTATTGATAGTGTCATCATGATCATAGTTCAACTTTCCTTTCATAACCCTATGATGATTTGTTCCCACGCCAATTCTGTGAACTCGAGTTAAGGTCTACCAACTAAATTAATCAAAGCAGTGGGAAACAGAAAGGCTATAATTAGTTATTAGCTTCCGTAAGTCATAATGAGAAGCGCGTTAATCTAACATGTTAATCTAACTCGCATTTAATCGGAAGAAAGATAGAATATTTAAAATTCGTGAAATGTAGTTAATTGTGGACCTACATCTCACTTAACCTTTCTTCCTTTCTCGGTTAACTCCGTATCGAAAGTCTGACTCTTTCCAATTGAACTATCCCTCTTTCCGAGGGGTTTAGTAATATCTCATCTCTGATTGGTAAGCAACAAGACTTACTTACACCAACTCCAAAACAAACTAACCCCGCTTTCCAAGGAGTTCAGCAATATCTCATCTCTGATTGGTAAGCAAGAAGATTTACTTACACCAACCCCAAACCAAATTACAGTTCGTAGCTGAGAAATAACATATTATGTACGAGTATATTGCAAGTTACCAGCAATTACACTCACCGAAGAACTTTTTAACTTTATAATTTATCTTCTTATTAAGCAGGAAAAGACTCAGAATAAAATTATTTACGTTAATTAATTAGGAAATAAGAATAAATATTACTATGATGTCATTTCTAAATTAATCCTTTAGAAAACTCTCGAAGTTCCGCGCTAATGTTATTTTCTCGGCTGGAAGTTTACTCAACAGACGACAAATCGTCGATATGTCGAGGTTTCGTCGTGCGACATTTCGTCGAGAAGAGTATATGTGTTTCTAGATCAATGACGAAGATTGGACATATCATAAACGAACGGGTGATAGTTTGACGGTGAAACGTTTTATGGAGAGATTGTATTACAGTTTTGGAGAAATGAATCGTCGTCGGTAAAATGTCTTATAACCGGTTATAGGGTACGATAAGTTAGGTGGTTAGTACAGGTGTGTTAAGAAATTTCCTCGACAAATCAACCTTGGGGAAGCCGTCAATCGTAGTTCCTGTTTAGACACTCTCGGAGACATTTCTTGTCAATAAAATGAGTAAATGAGTAAAGAAAGATTTGGCGTTCCACCAAATTTCTTTCTTTTGTTTGTACAGATCAGTGAAATCAATGTTTAATTAACACCACTTGTGTACAAATATGTTATTATTAATATGACTGTTTTATCCATTCTGAACATTTTAAATACCGTTACTATGTCTTGTAAATGCGATGAAATTATTTTGCTTTGAAAGAGCGCATCTGTAATGTATTAAACAGAACTGCGAAAAAAGTTCACCGAAGAAAAAATCTATGGAAAAAACAATGAAAATATCAAAAGTGCAAAAAT
>JAJOZX010012536.1:50000-102702 GCA_023014485.1 Bathynomus jamesi
CTCTCTCTTCTTATATATATATATATATATGGCCTATATATATAGTTTGTCAACATACTGTACGAACGAGGCTTCCTTACGTGGTTCATCAATACTGGAAGCATCGATAATGCTTTGATTTATCATATTCCAGTAAACAGTTCAATTCATTGCGTTTATCGTTAATATGCATTGCAGACACTTCTGGCTTTATAAGTCTGGGTACACGATTCAGCAGGAGAAAGATGCACCGCAAATTTTCCTCCACTCCACGACGCAACAAAATATACTCGTTAATCACATCACGTCAGTCGTATCACCTCAGGCTTGTTTCTTCTACACAAACTGGACCAAGAACACAGAGGCTTTGTGACTAATATATATATATATGAAAATTATTTCACGAAAGTAACACGTGAAAAATATTTATGGTGAATAAAACCACGAAGGAAAGGAAACACAGAATGGTGCTCAAGCGCTTTCGTCTAATGACATCCTCAGGAACACTGAGTGTTCCTGAGGATGTCATTAGTCGAAAACGCTTGAGCACCATTCTGTTTACTTTCCTTCGTGATTTTATTCACCATATATGTATATATATATATATATATATATATATATATATATATATATATATATATATATATATATATATATATATATATATATATATATATATATATATATAGAGGGTGGGTAAAAAAGTTACTCCTTAGAGGTAAACTAACATTAAAAAAAGTAAGGGGACTAGAGCTCCCAAACTTCATAGATGCTTACCTTAGCATGTTGTTCGTCTTACTTGAGAAGTTGCTCGATGTGTCCCCCTTCCTGCTCAACGCAGGCCTCCAAACGTGGACGCCACTGATCAATACACCTGTTTACCTATCGTTGAGACACCTTCTCCCACCCGAGCAGAATTCTTTCGCGTAGTTCATCTATGTCTCATATTGGTACCAGGGATGTAAACTTTGGACTTCAGAGCTTCCCAAACACCATAATCTAGTGGTGAAAGATCGAGGCTACTAGCCGGCTACATATTGGGTTCGATAAAATTCGGTGTTTCGTTTTCAAGGAATGTGACAGTTTGGCGTGCTCTATGAGCAGGGGCTCGATCTTGTTGGAAAGTATATCTTTCACCACTAATTCGTCGAATATCAGTTAGATAGAGTGAAAGATATACTTTCCAACAAGATCGAGCCCCTGCTCACAGAGCACGCCAAACTGTCACATTCCTTGAGAACGAAACACCAGATTTTATCGAGCCCAATATATGGCCGGCTAGTACCCCTGATCTTTCACTACTAGATTATGGTGTTTGGGAAGCCCTGAAGTGCAAAGTTTACATCCCCGGTACCAATATAAGAGACATAGATGAACTACGCGAAAAAATTCTGCTCGGCTGGGAGAAGGTGTCTCAACGATATGTAAACAGGTGTATTGATCAGTGGCGTCCACGTTTGGAGGCCTGCGTTGAGCAGGAAGGGGGACACATCGAGCAACTTCTCAAGTAAGACGAACAACATGCTAAGGTAAGCATCTATGAAGTTTGGGAGCTCTAGTCCCCTTACTTTTTTTAATATGACAGTTTACCTCTAAGGGGTCACTTATTTTTTACCCACCCTCTATATACCTGTGTATGAGTGTGTGTGTGTGTGTGTGTGTGTGTGAAAAGACATGTACTGTGTTTATGTTTAACGCGACTGCAGAGGTACGGGTATTCATATTATAAATTTCATAGACAAACCATTCCAATCTAATCTAATCTCAGTTACCAAACCTTAACTAATTATAGTCAACTTTTATTTACGTAATAGCCAGCAAACGGGACTGCATTACATTTTAATAACGTTTTAAGATGTAATTAATTTTTGCAGTGCGCGGTAACTATAAAAAATTTCTTGTAAAGATCGTAAACGTTCTTACAGTTTTTACAGTCCTTGGATTTTTAGGCACTTTTACACATATATATATATATATATATATATATATATATATATATATAGGTAAAAGTGCCTAAAAATCTATGACACCTTGTCAGACAGTTTTTTAAAGTTTAGTGAAGCGGATTGTATTAAGTTTCACTCCTTATTTTAGTCTATTTATAAAGGTTTCCCTACGCAACATTAATAATATTAAAAGTTGGCCTCTTAGTTGAGAAATTGCCCAATCTTTGAATTTGGCGCCGTATAAGTATTACGTAACGCAAACAAGATCTTTTGACTCCCTACCACCCCTATGTAACACTTTGTAATATTTTGGAGATATGTCCCCAGTCCCCACTTCTTCTTTCTCTTCGCCCGTTCCCGCCTCTATGCGGGGTCGGCGTTTCTGACCAGCCTCCTCCACACAGCCCAGTCCCCACTTCTCAAGCGTTATGTAATGCGATAAATTTGTATGCCCCTTCAGACACCTAATTTTAATATTAAAGTGACTTAGGGAAAATAAGCATTAAAATAAATTATAAGAAATATTTTTTTGCTTGATCTGATTCAGAGGGGATGAACATGTATTCTGAAAACAAAGCATTTCTTCGAAGTTCATTTGAAAACTTTAACTCATGAAAGGAGTAATTCACTTATACAAGATTTTTATTTTTTGTTACGTAACGCATCAGGTGACCCCTCCCCCTACCTCCCGTAACACTTTGCAACACCCGAATAACCACCACCCCTTCCCCCTAGATGTGCTACGTAATACTCTTCAAATTTCGCGTCCTTTATAGGAGTTGGTTCTGCTCAGTTTTTAGCGTCCCATTTAGTTCCAGAGAGTGGAAGTTCGGACTATAAATAGGCTGACCATATTTCCTTGAGACAAAAACGGGACATTGGGATGGCAAAAAAGGGACGGGGTTATGTAATATTCTGTATTCATGAAAAAGTAAGTACATAAACCGGGACAAAGTTGACATTTTTATTAAAACGACGGGACGGCCAGGAAATATAAAACAAACGGTACTGTCCCGTTCAAAACGGTACGTATGGTCAGCCTAACTATAAATGACTGATGAAATGTGGGGGTTCTGCATTGTGGTGGCTTAAGGGGAAACCTACAACTCTGGGAAAAGCCATGTGAACTCCCAGATGCTCTGGTTTGTCTTGAGTAGATGCGGAAGGAGGGTCACTATTGACTATATCTCTCCCGAGCACTGTTGGTAAAGATATCTATATAGAAAAGAACGAGTAATGCGACATTTCAACGTAGGGAAAGTGGTGAGAAGTTATCAGTTATGGTTTTACTGTTCGTTGTTTTAAATGTTCTATTTTGGATTAAATCAGGACAACGACGGGCAAATTTCGCACCACCTACCCAGAGATGAGAGCAATATTCCAACTCAGAGAGCTCTGCCAAGAGCCCTATATAAAAGACTAAACTTATTATAAGCTGTCTTAGCTAGCTTTTATAAATGGGGTCCATGGTAAGTTAATGGTGAGGGCAACCTTCAAAATCTCAGTGCTTTCAGAATTTGGTATATTGGTTCCATTAAATGATATGTTGGATGGAGCGTGGTTGGTTCTGTTGCTGAAAATAATATATTTTGTTTTCGATGCGCTGGAAGAAACGATATTATCAAATTCCCACTCTGCTATCGTAGCAAGGTCAGAATTTAAGCTGTTAATAACGTACTGCTATGTGTTTTGAATATGGACTGCATGGAGAGAAGGGTTGAGTCATCCGCATGGGACTGGATCGGGTTAGGTGTGGCAAAGAAGAGATCGTTAATATATACAGTATTACAGAAACAGTGTCGGAACCAAGACGGATACCTGAGGAACACCAGAGTTAATAGGGTGAAAGTTTGAAACGAAATCACCTAACACCACCTGACTCCTGCGACCGGAGAAAAAGAAAAGAAATGAGTAAGCGGGGCAAGGCTATAAGAAGAAAGTTTGTATGGAAATGAGGGAAACATGCCATACTCCATCGAATGTTTTGGAGATGTTTAATGCTATCGTGTGTGTGTGTTTCTGCTTGTTTGTATCCTGTTTGAAAAATAGAGTGAGTGAGGAGGGAAAGTAGATCAGTAGTAGAGCGACTTTCTTGGAAGCCACACTGCCGATCATGCAGGAAGTTGTGTTCCAAGGTGCTTAATTACAGTATTTGTGTGTTTAGAACTGTTTAAAATGTTTTACCAATGGAAGGGTCGGTAGGGTTGCCCTTTATTGGAATAGGATGGATGTTGTTATCTTTCCGTGACGTAGGGAAGACAGAAGTAGAAAGAAATAAACGGAAGAGTTTGAATAGAATAGGAACAAGTTCGGGAAAACATTTCTTCGGAGGAATCTTGTCCGAATTCGAAGCTTCATCAACTTTTAAATTATCTAAAACATTTTTACATCCTTTATTTTTATATATGTCAGAAATTACTGAAGAATCCCGCACAGACGAGGAGCCTCACAATAATTCCCTTGTAAGGTAGAGTTAGAGGCAAACATGTGAGCAAGAAGAGTGATCTTTTTCCGGGAACTAGACACCACCGAACCATCAGAGTGGATGAGATTCGGTATGAAGGAGTTTCAGTTGAAGTTGTTTTATCCGTCCAAAGTACCTTTTCCCAGGTGGTATGGGTGTCGTTCAGGTGGGCTCCAGCAAAGTTTCGTCTGTGACAACAGTAGTTTTCGTCGTGCGACCCACCCAGAAGTCCTGCTCGGTTCATGGTTTTTCGAATTGTGGAACGATGAACGTGTGTGTTGGCGCTTGCCAAAGATCCTTGAAGGGCTTTAGATGCCACTCTTGCCACTCTTGGATTACTGCTAACCTTACGAACGAGTCTCTTAATCATCCTGAGGGAGATCTTCGGTGGTCGGTCACTCCTGGGCAAGGTTGTCGTCGTTTTTATGTCCCTCCATTTGTGAATAATTTGACGAACAGCTGACACATGAATCCCATACTCCGCTGATATCTTCTTGTACCCCTCCCTAGATGTATGAGCATTGACAATGGCCCTCCGTAGGTCATTCGAGAGTGAGTTCCTTCAATCTAGGCATGATATCCGATGCTCTTTACGTTATCTGCACAAAAATGATACCTGTAATGCAAAGGAAACTAATTACAGAGTTGATCAATCACATTAAAATAACATCACTTGGATATATGGAATGAAAATATAAGCAAAGCACCTTCGTTCAACAAATTTATGATAATACATAAATGGTTCGCTTACTTTCGCATGGCCTATTTGTCACAACTGGGCGCACTGAGAGTTCTGTGTGCGATTATACAAGCGTAAACTATTTTCGAATGGTAAGATAGTGTTGCCAGATATGCAAAAAGATTATCATATGTAGGTGCAAAACATATTCTCCAGCCACAGCCATACAAATCGACTACAACGGATGGTTTCACTTGTTTGCTAAATGTATTTAAGCTTTTGTAATGTGCATACCTTTAAAACCTGCAGTTATAGTTTCGGTGCAATTGTTATTTTATTATTATTGACGATATGATAAATGTATATAATAGTGAGTATGTTTTACGCAACAATTTTTCAAATTTTATCACTCTTCCATTACGGTTGTTGAATATTTGAATTATTTTGATCCCAAAACCAGCCAAAATTTATTTGAGACCCATTTTATTTTTGTTTAATAAAACTGTAATGAAGAGAAAATGATAAATACAAAATCTGTAAAATAAAAGCACAACTCCGAAAGGCATCGTGAAAACATTATTTACGTTGGGTGACCAGCGTACGTAGCTCAGTGGAAAACACCATTTCCATGTACGAGTACAAACGAAGTGAAAACACTGAGTTTGGGGGTTCGAATCCCGATGATGTTGGTAATAATAAATTATAAAGGCGTTAGAGCAATGGACCGCATTAATTGACCTGAGCGCTGTGCCAGTTTCTAACTCTCCTCTCTCTCTCTCATTATACGTTGGGTGATTGACATTATAGTAAAATCGATTCGAACCCGGTGAGGGTAAAAAAAAATGTATAAACTCGTTTCTGTACGTATAATGAACATAATGCAACTGAGCTGAGAAGTTAGATAGAAAAGTAAATTTGCCACGTAGGAATAAAATAGGAAATTAAACAATTTCTGCTTGATTAACATAAAAAAAAGGACAATGAAAACTAAATACGAAAGCACTCAAACTTAATGGAAGTGTAAGTGAAGGTAAAATATTTAGATTCTCCAACTTTTTCTCCTTAATTCTCTTTAAGAAGCTTTTTTCTCGATAGACGGACAAGACTATTCAACTAATTACTAGAGAAACATTACTGGTGTCGATGTGGACACCTTCAAGAGGAAATTGGACACCTGGCTCAGGACATAACCAGTTAAGCCGGGTGTATATATATATAATATTAATATATATATATATATATATATATATATATATATATATATATAATATATATATATCGAGAAAGCCAATCTTTGATCCAACAACCCAACTATATATAGAATTATAGGGCACAAAGGTGACCTTAATTACATGATTTTATATATAATAATAATAATAATAATAATAATAATAATGATGAATTTAAGTACGTAAGTAATAAACAACGCAGTAACCTTTTCAAAATACAGGGTGTCCATAAAGTCACGCAAGTGAATATGCATGTACACTTCACCACATTCACTCGCGTGACTTTATGAATACCTTGTATTAACCTGAACATCCACTTCAAGAAGAAGAAGAAGAAGAAGAAGAAGAAGAAGAAGAAGAAGAAGCAGAAGAATAAGAAGAAGCAAAATGACTATTATGCAATAAAAAGATTAATATCTACTACAGTTAATTTTAAAACATTTCCTCCGAGAGATCGTTATAAGCGTATAGAATTTGATTTTCTTATCCGTTGTTAACATTTGTTAAAGAATTTTTCCTCTGTCCATCTGCTGTGTGTCTGAAGTGGGCAGATTAAAAGGGTTTAGGCATGTAACTACTCTAATCTCTAATAAACACTATTCAGAAAAACATAAATACACCTTTGTAAGGGCATACGAGTGGATTGTAAGGATTTCCTATAATACAAATGTAGAAAGAAGGTATCTGACATTATAGTTAATGGTATTTTTCCATGATACAAAAGTTACAGTGTATATATATATATATATATATATATATATATATATATATATATATATATAGTGTGTGTGTTTGTGTGTCTGTGTGTGTGTGTGTGTGTGTGTGTAGTATGCTACGTATTTCTATATTTATTATAATAAAGGAAAAATGTTTTAGTAATTGACAGATGTATCATTAATATCGTACAATTATTCTTGAATGAAAACTATAAATAAGAAATAATATGACATCCATATATACTTGTAGTCTTGTATTATATATTAAGGTGCAGAGAAGAACGGTGGTTGGTATTCCCAAAGAAACAACGCATAATAGGGCTGGCCAAAATTTTTGACTCGGTGTTAATATTGCCTGGGGACTCGTAAAAAGAATAATATTAATGAAAGAAGCCGCGATGACACCCCAATCGGACTCCCTATTGTTAACAAACAAAAGAAAACACGTCCTCGCCAGAATAACTAAGACTAAACCATGATCAAAGAAGAAAATAGATTTTCAAGATGGCGCTCATGTCATATCTCTCCGTTGACACTTCCAGGTAAGTTATTTATATCAATGCGGGTTTTTTTTTGTTATTTTTTTTTTTGTTATCCCATTACTGATGTTAGTCAAAGGGTTGTATTCAGTTCTATTTTATATCGCTTGTTTGTGCCGTGCACCCCTCGGTGAAGAATATAAATATGGTTTACAAGTATATATATATATATATATACTTAAGTCGATATAATAATATCCATTTCGTTCCGATTTACTATATGTAACGTGAGATTTACAATATTAACAATACACAATATATAATTTACAGTACAGCGCAAAAGAGATTTGATTTTTACGTGTAAATTATTTGTAAAATGAATTCATTTCGATTTACCACGAGTTTCGTTACTAATAATCTTCAGTCTTGACTATTATGCCTTTAATATTATAGCAAGAAAAGTTGAAAGCTTTATTCTACATTATAATAATGAGTATATTTTAAAAACTTTTAGATACAAAACTTGACTTTTCCACGTAACAAAATACGCTTTAGAGAAACGTCACCATTTACTCGAAAGAAGAAGATAGAGCCACGAAAGCAGAAATAATTTGAAAACAAATAACAGAGAGTTGAATGTGTACAGTTGGCTATGTATAGCAAAGGTATGAAAGAGCTGAAAGCTGGAAAGAAATTACAGTGAAATGCAATATTCATCCAATAGATGGATTCTATACAATTGCTCTTTATATTTATTTAATTATTAATTAATTAATTAATTAATATATAATAATAATTAAATGAGTCTTATGTTAAGGAAATGATATAATAAAAAAATCTTAAAAATTAATATTTGTATCTTTGTATTTAAAATTTTAATTAATAAATAAAATAAAAATATATACTTCTCTTTCCTATTTTATTTCTCCTCTCTCTCTCTCTCTCTCTCTCTCTCTCTCTCTCTCTCGTGTCACTTTTATCATTCGTGAACCCTTATTTTCTTTATTATTCTTCCTTATTGAAGACACCGTTGTAAAAGCTTAATTTTCCTTTATTATCTCTCTCCTCCCTCTTACTCTCCCTCTCCCTCTCTTTCTTTCTCTCTCTCCCTCTTTCTCTCTCTCTCTCCGCTCTCTTTATTCCCTCTCCTTTCTCCCCTCTTTCTTCTCGCTCCCTCATTATTTTTATTCCTGAGTCTCAAGGCGACTCTCCACGCCAAATAACTTCATTTTAATTGCTGACTTTACAACAGGGGATTCACATACAAAGCCCCATTTATATATATATATATATATATATATATATATATATATATATATATATATATATATATATATATATGCGTGTATATGTATATATATATATATATATATATATATATATATATATATATATATATATATATATATATATATATATATATGCGTGTATATATATATAATATATATATATATATATATATATATATATAATATATATATGCGTGTGTGTGTATATATATATATATATATATATATATATATATATATATAAAACAGTCAAAATACATTCGCAAGCTGTGCATTGATGTCATCCGGAAATTGAGGGAAGGATAAAATTTTGGACAATTGCGACTAGGAGATAGTTGAAATTTTTCTTTTTTTTTGGGGGGGGGGGGGGATTATTATTATTATAAATTTTAACTGGTATAGAGTTACATGGAGGGTTAATGATTGTGGGAAGCTGTTATTGATAACTGAATTTAATGAATGTTGAGAGAGTGTTGCCTTTATCGTTAAATTCTCTACAAAAAGAAAAAAAAAAAAAAAAAAAAAAAGAATTAATTAAAAATTTGAATTTAGGGTGTTTTATTCAAGAATATTTCGGCCACAAATTTTGCCTCGTGAATTTGAGCTTCTCATCCAGCGAGCATTGGAAGAGATTGGCTCAATCAAGGAAAGGAGGCGAGCTCGTTTAATGAAACCAATTAGGCAACTCTCTGTCTCTCTCTCTCTCTCTCTCCCTCTCTCTCTCTCTCTCTCTGTCTCTCTCTGTCTCTCCTCTCTCTCTCTCTCTGTCTCTCTCTGTCTCTCTCTTTTCTTAAACATTTATAGAATGCGACTTAATATTTGATTTTCTTGTCATATTTTACAATTATATTATCTTTATCTCCTAAATTTCCTCTAAATATTTACATCCAATCGATATTTCCTTAAAATTCATCCTCCATTTGAACAAAAAGAATGCCATTTTTCACATTTTTAGTAACATTTAACCGTAAAACTTACCCTTACACTTAAGATTACACATTTTTGTACATTTTTTGTACGTTTTTGTACGTTTTTGTACGACATTTACGAAAGAGAAATTCTGAACCAAATATTTCATTCTTTAATACTTATTTATTGAACGATTTTCTCCAACGTAAATGCTTTTTTATTAATTATGTATACATTATACAGTAGTTGAAACCGCTTATATGCATACTTTGGTTTCTGGAATGGCCTCAGCATCACACGCATTCTCTCTCTCTCTCTCTCTCTCTCTCTTCTCTCTCTCTCTCTCTCTCTCTAATATATATATTATAGAATTTACGCTTTGCCTATATACAAATACTAGTTTAACTACATAGTTATTTTATTCAATAAATGCATTAAATTCAAACTATGATATTTTGTGTATAAGAAATAACTTCGATGTGAGAAATAGTTTTATTTGCAATCAAAAATGAAATTAAGAAGTCTCCTAAATTACGTACGAGCGAATTATTCTGTACTTTACACAGTCGTGTACGCAAGCCTGGTCCGGGCCAGTGGCGTAGTGCTGTGGGAACGCATGGGAACGGCGTTCCCTTACTTTTTTTGGTAGACGGAACGGCGTTCCCTCACTATTTCAAATAAATCCGAACTTACAAATCTCTAACGTCATGAAATTTTAATTCCCACCACTAGAAGAAATATGAGAAAGAATCATTAACTGTTTCATTTCTTTTAGCTTCGACTGAGGCAATGCTAGCCTATAAAGATCTGGTGAAACAGTCACCACGGCGTACCAGTTGTTAACTTTTTTTAGTTAATCATTCCAGTTGTTAGCTATTTTTATTGATCGTACTGGATGTCGTATATCTAATGACACTGGAAATACTGCATCTTCAACCTTGGAATATATCCTAATATCCAGTGCATATGACCTCAAAATATCCCTGAAATTAGTCAGATTTCAAAAGATTTCCCGGGGGGCTTACAGTGCCCCCGGACCCCCAGCTGTATGGGCTCGCAGCGCTCGCCATTGTCCCCCCCGCATCTGAGTAACACTTTCAAAATGCGTTCCCCCACTTCTTTATTTAGCACTACACCACTGCTGGTCCCTGACAGACTTGTATTAGAACGTGACCAAAGGAACCATGAAGACTTCTCTGAACGTCTGTCTGTATGTACTTCAGTCTATTCCGAATGATGCTAGTAATAAATACAGAAGTTGGAGCAATGGTTCGCATTAGTTGGCCTCAGCCTGTACCAGTTTCTGTCCCTCCTCAATTTGTTAAAATTGAACTAAGTAAATAAAATTACATTAAAATAAATCTGGTTTAAGTTGAACACACACACACACACATACACACACACAACACACACACACACTAATTACTTCCCCTCAGAAGTCATGAGTTTAAAGGTGGTCAGGTCAGCATTTAAAAAATAGAAAACAAACTGGGAAAAAATGGAGAAAACGTGAAATTTAATTTTCTTCATTTTCATAACAAAATGGATGACCAAAAGGAAGTTTTATTATTTTTTTATTATAATTATATTTAATTTGAACTAACATTCATTATCATCTCTCTCTCTCTCTCTCTCTCTCTCTCTCTCTCTCTCTCTCTCTCAATTAGTCCAATTCTTTCCCATGAAGATTTTTATAATTGGCATTTGGTCCTCTCTTTTCTCCTCTCCTTTCTACCCTCTCTCTTTCCCCAATTTTTCCTCTTGAGCTTTCCGTAACTTAGACCCAATTTAGACCGATCGGGATCCGTTTTCCGTGATTTCCCCTCTGATTCGGATTTGATCCGATCCGATCCGATTTGAAAGGCGGCAAAAAGACGAAAGGGCGAAACAATGAAACGATGTGACTCAACTCACGCATTCGATAACAAGAACAAAATTCCTCTTCCCCTCACGTAAGACTTTGGGGGCATCATATTATCCTTTCATATTTATTTTTCTGTAAAGTCGTTTTATATATTATATATACAGGGTGTCCGATAAGTCCGGTGCCATCGGAAAATTTATTTGAAGTTAAATTTGCAAAAGTAATAATAATACATTAGAACAACTAAAACAAATGTAAAATTGATGTCTTGTTTTGGGACCTATTTTTTTGTTGCAGGTAGAATAACACGCAAGGGTTAATATGAAAGCGAGTTACACTCGTGAGGAAAAAAGGCCTCCGCCTTTTCCTTACATTTGTTTTAGTTTTAATTTTGTAAATTTAATTTAAAGTAAATTTTCCTATGAGATCTGACTTATGGGACACCCTATATATATATATATATATATATATATATATATATATATATACAGTATATATATATATATATATATATATATATATATATATATATATAGGCTATAAATCACTACACGAAACTCGTGTAAAATTGTAAGGAAGGTAGGGTAAGTTGTATATATATATATATTGAACTAAACATTATTTGTACAAATCAGGTTTAAAATCTTGAAATAATTTCCTAAGCCATTTGACAGCTAAGATTACTTTTATTTTTATGATCGCTGATATACGATATAAGTGTTAAACCACCTGCTTTCTCCATGCACACGCCCTTCCTTCGCTATGACGTAAAGTTATTGTCTTTTCATTGCTTTTATTCAGTTCACCCTGTTGTTACGGTGCCTTAAAAAAAAAAAGAGCATATAATAAAGTGTCCACCGCTCGGGGACCAATCAGATATCTCGTTTCATCGATTCTAATCTAAATTGCGGTCTGATTGGCTTACGAAATAAACAATTCAATTACATTGTCGGCCCTGCTCTTATTACCATGCATTTCGCAGTATCATTCCCATATTCTTAACAATGTCCGAACGTTCGAGTAGAGCCATATATTTAAAAAATGGCGCCCCTGTTTTATATATATATATATGTTTACAGAGGGTATATAAATAAGTTTTATGTCCATTAGTCCTGGTCGGTACTTCGTTTCATTTACGGAGAATTGTTTGCGATAATGAGAATCTATTGTTGTTTGAAAAAGGAAAAGCAAAATAGTTTGACATTGATTAATTTTATGAGTTTCATTCGATAGCAGTTCATTTCTTATACAACCGCCCCGCAATTCTTTGCCCTCAAAACGCTTCATATACCTTTATTGATCGTGAATACTATATATATATATATATATATATATATATATATATATATATATATATATATATATATATATATAATGTAATCATAGTCTTTGATACGATAATTATATTTAAATTATTAAATTATAAGAGAGTAAATTATTTGATCGATTCTATTAACGAGAATCGACGTAAAAAAGCGTTCCATCCACCCTCTTTGATTTACTAATTCAGTTAAAAGGAGCGATTAAACTTACTTTTCAAGAAATTAAAAATGCATTCAAAAAAGTATTTGAAGAAATGGGAATGTGGAAGAATGCTATAGAATAAAAAGGGACTGAGAGAAATAGCGGAAAATCAAAGGTGGTAAGTGATAATATAATTAGGGGACTATTGAAGAGTGTTTATCACTCGTAAGAAACTCTATCACTGTACAGATTTTTACGTTCTTTAAAGAGTGTGTGTGTGTGTGTTGTGTGTGTGTGTGTGTGTGTGTGTGTGTGTAACAAGTACGATGATATTTTAGGATTCTCACGAAGTATGCTTCACTGAATGACAGTTTGAATACGACACTCAAAGAAGACGAAAAAGCTACAAATTGCGAAGGGAAGGAAAGATAAATATTAATAATGTTTACTATAACGAAAGTAGAAGGTCTAAAGTCATATCAATTTAAATAAAGCTTTCTACCTGAAAGAAATTACGAGGAAGCGAACTCAAATTTATCATGTTAAACATAAACGTGTTGGTGCTACTGTAGTATGCGGTCTACCTACGATTGGTTAGGTTTAATCATGATATTTTCGTTAAAACTAACGAAAATATCATGACTAAACCTAACCAATCGTCAAGGGCGATTGACAATGGGATGTAAACAAACAATTAGTAAACAAGATAAGAAGCTATAATTAAAAGGTAGACCGCCGAATCGTAGGTAGACCGCATACTACAGTAGCACCAACGTGTTGATGGAAAGTAAATAGAATTATACGCATTGTAAACGTCCTACATTAAAGAATAAACTAAAGAATATGAAGATGTGGTATAGGAAAAACCTTTTGCAGAAATGATGATATCGGATAAAGAGAATAATTAGCCCTTTAACATCGGAATTGTTTGTAGGGTTGTTATAAATGCGTGTATTTGAAAGGTTACCAATATGTAACGGTCGTCCTTTTAGGGTTAAGTAAAACTTTTTTAGCAGAAAGAAAAAAATGAAAATTTAAACGTGTGTAAAGAAAATCATTATTAATGAGTAATTTTATTTTATACAAAATATTTTGGATGACAAAATAGAGGTTATTTGAAAATGAGAAAGAGAAAGGTCTTGTCTTTTGAAAGTAATCGATAAGATATATATATATATATATATATATAGTTAGAGTTACCGCTTTTTCTAACTAGTTTGAGAAATCGTTCTGTATATATATATATATATACACACCCCTGTTGGGGTCTCGAGAAGAAACTGGAGAGTTAAGGGGCACCCCGCACGTACTTTTAGATTTGAACCTGCTGTTATATAGGTGTAACATGTAATTTTTGTTGTTAAGTGTAAAACCGGAATACAGAACCTGCTACCGTATTTCTAATCATATAAACTGCTTTCCTTTAAGCTTCCTCGTATGGAGTGAAATTAATAATTAGGTTAAGTCCCATATACTTTAGGATTTAAACTGATAAATGTATTTATATTGATATGAGAGTCGTGTATGAGTTTCCACAGTCCCAGGTTTACTGTAGGGCTTGAGGCATGATCGATATTAAAGTATTGGAAATTGGAGTAATTAGCAAATCAAATAGATTAAAGTATAATAACTAGGCTTAAAGCTCAAAGCAAACATGCAACAGTGAAACAAATAGTGAAACAGATTAATTACGCTTTTAATCCGTGATAAAAATATATTTGCTTTTTTTGTGATAAAAAATTATGGATCACCTGAAGATCAGGGCCCCCAGCCTTCTTTATTTAGCCTTATAAGGCTAACTAACGAAAATATCACGACTAACCTAACAAATCGTCAAGGGCGTACAGTTGACCTAACGATTGGTTAGGTTAAGTCGTGATATTTTCGTTAGTTAGCCTTATAAGGCTAACTAAAGAAGGCTGGGGGGCCCTGATCTTCGGGTGATCCAAAAATTATTATTATATATAAAACTTTATTTCATGATACGTGATATTAATAGTTACGTATTAAATTAAATACAGAAATTAAATGAGAAAAAAATACATTTATAATTACCAACTTCGAATACAATAAATACTTTGAACATATTTTAATTTTCCGTTTATAAAATATAAAAGGACTAAGGAAGCGATACGCGAATCAAAATGAGGGAGGCAAAGATAAGACCGGGAGCGAGCAAGAACGCTATACGCCAGTCTCCTTTGGGTGAATTTATGTTAACACACATTAAGAAAGAACGGAAAATACTAGAAAAACGGGACTAGTATGTTTCATGGACTGCTCTCGATTTTCCTACGAAATTGCAAACAAGGGCAGTCGATGACCCTGGTTTTGTTTCTGCAATCGGTTTTCTTGAGAAATGATAAAGAAAAATGTTATTGGATATTGAATAAATTTATTTACTGAAACGACGTAATACACTCTAACATCTTTTTGAATAAGTCCGAGCTGGTGTGGCGCTTACGCCATACAAATTCACAAAAAATGACAAGAATTAGTGCGATATCTTGCAAAAAACAATAGTATAAGAAACTCGGTTAGGTTAGGTCAGGTCAGGTTAGGTTAGGTCAGGTCAGGTTAGGTTAGGTCAGGTCAGGTTAGGTTAGGTTTCTCAAGAAAACCGATTGCAGAAACAAAATCAGGGTCATCGACTGCCCTTGTTTGCAATTTCGTAGGAAAATCGAGAGCAGTCCATGAAACATACTAAGTCCGAAAAACTATCTGGATTTAGTATTTATACATATCAGGAACTCGCTTAGTGACACCGCTATAATTCCTACAACAAATCAGAATAGTGAAATAACAACAACAACAACAGCAACAACCAATATAATGACTACATCAAGCGAAAACAAAAAAACAAAAAATTTCACTTAAACTCGAAGTCCACAAATTGGGAAGCCAAAAATAAACATGCATGGCAACAAAAGCCTGGGAAACCATATTTAAGGGTAAAAAACCCGAAGAGATTTTACTACTCTCCCTAGAAGAAAAGACAGCACAAAATTTTTTTAAAAATGTTCTGGTAAACAAACAACGAAAAACAGATGCCATTTCGAGAGAGAGAGAAAAGGGTGACTGTGCTGAAATACAAAGAATTGCGAAATTAAATAATTGCAAAGGAAACAATATCACAAAATTGCTCACTCGAACCTAGACAGTTTTGACCAGGACGCACAATTTGTAAGCTAATGGACAATTATAAGGAAATAGACGCAATATGGATAAATAAAATAATATTTAAGAAGAAGCTGTTCAAAGGGCAGAAGCAGGGCTGAACAAAGGGAACGCTATACACCGATATAGACTGCAGTAATTGTCATTCATCCGTACTTGTTATATTGAGATCTTTGCACAAAGGAGAAATGACGAGAACGAACATTGTTGCTATATATAAAAGAAGAGACAAATCAAAAACAACGAACTGCATACCAATGTTATTCACACTGCATGCACTTCACCAAAACATTCGAGAGAATAAATACTCAGAGAAAAAATCTAAAATTTTTGGAGAATCAAGAAATCATAAAGAATCAACGTGGATTCAAGATTAGGATGATCGTGTCTATCACACTTATATAATAAAGCATTCTAACAATACAACTGATACTCACGAAAACAATGCCAGTAATGATGTATTATACTCAAACTTTGACCAGACACGTGACAACTGTGGCCATGAAGTATAGAGCACATACTCTGAAAGACATAGGTATACTCGTAGCAAACAAAATGGAAATAGATATATAATTTCGTTAAAAAGCATGTAAATAAGGTAATTGAAGATACGTAGCTGATTGCCACAAGGAACAGTATTTACCCCCCACTATTATTTATAATTACAACAACCAACATATAAATAACGAGTAAAGAACCAGTAATGTTGCCGATATGACAAGCAGCAGACGGACGCTAAAAACGATACAAGTTATTGGAAAAGATTATGTAATTTAAATATTTACTCTCTTGAATAAAAAGATAGATACGCCACGTGCAGAAGAAGATACAAAATAATCATTAAAAAAAAAAACTGGTTTCTAATCTCAAAATAAATCCTATAGACATCCCACAACAATAGAAAACAGGAAAGGCTATTAGAATACTCAATAAGATTGAAGTCTTTTGGGAAGGAACATCGTCAACAACGAAGGAGAGTATATAGTTTTGTAAATAGAAGGCCAAAAGCCTTTAATAATTAATTACCAAATGAATGAAAATGAAAATGAAAATGAAAAGGTTTATTGGCAGACTATAGTCCATATGACAAATATTATTAATACAATGACAGTTCATACACTAAGGATAGAAATATATACAATTGATTAGAAATAATACTGCACTGTCGAAGTTAAGTGGAGCTACAGACAGACGTTTTCGTACCAAGAAGTCCATAGCTTAGAGGATAAATGGCAGGACTCAAGGATAGCTTGGAATATTACTGGTGTCAATGTGAACACCTTCAAGAGGAAACTAGACAACTGACTCGAGACATTACCAGACAAGCCGGGTGTTCTTGGCTTGTGAAATGGAAAGCTCAAGAAAGAAACTGTTTCTTCTATGTGCCAAGTTAATTTTAGAGGCAGGACCACAAGCTTCACCTTTGTGCAGTGAGGAATCAATGCACACAACGTCTTAAAAGGCCCAAATGTTCAGAGGTTCAAAGAAGGCATATATATATATATATATATATATATATATATATATATATATATATATATATATCAGGAGCGTATATTCAGGGTGTGCTAGGTGTGCGCCGCACACCCAATAGATTTTCTGTAAATTAATACTTAATTAACCTTTTGTCTCCCTCTCTCAACTTTACGACGAAAAAGATGCCCTAGCCCTTAATTCCGCGCTCAACTGTTACACTAGTCGAGATGAGAAGTGAGCTACTTCAATTCAGTTGTTCGGATTGTCTTCACAACCACTCGGTAAAATTTTGATACTGAGCGATAGAAGCGTCCCTAGAGCTTGTTTGAGGTGCGAAATTTCAGTGTTCTTCTCCTTTACTATGGGAATATAAATTTACGTTTACCCCATGCCAAATCAAATGGAAAAGGGTGAGAGCGAGGGATCAGGGTGGAGAGTGTGCGGTCTGTGGACAGAACACCCTTAAATTCTCCAAGTGTTTAGTGTAATATTGAGAAGGTGGATTGCGTATGTTTACCATATTACTATTAAGATTTATTAATAACTAAGTTAACATGAATTTCAGTTATTAATTTTACTCCACATAATATTCCGCACACCCAGTTCACACAGTCACCACCCGCCACTGATATATATATATATATACACACACACACACATATATATATATATATATATATATATATATATATATATATATATATATATATATATATCATCGATGCATTCATAGTTTAAGGGGAAGTATGAAGAGTTAAACATCTTTTTACATAGAGCACCATCCCGCCCATACATATATACTGTATTATTCCGCTGAAAAGTCCTGCCCGTCTTCCATGTGAATGAAAGACAGACGCAGCAATTTCATAGATTTAAGATCCTCAACTTCCCCAGTTACCATGGAAACGAATACAATTTAAAGAAAGTAACTTATTTAAAAACTCAATTTAAAAAACAATAACTATGAAAGCCTACGATTATTTATTAAAATACGCTTCCAGATAATTGGTTTAATTTAAAATGCGTATATTGGTTTCCATAGTAACTTGGACCAGGGGTGTAGTCGAGGGGTAATGCGGTATAACGGCGTTATACTTCCTAAAATTTCAGTGAAGTAGCGTTATACTACCTACTGGCGAACAAAACCCTGAGAATTTACAAAATCTCCTAACAGCAGTCAACACTATTCCGTGTAGTACTTCACTATGTGAAAGAGATTTTAGTTAGATGAATTTAATTAGCACAGATTTGCGCTCAAACTTAACTGTGAAGAACCTATCAAATCTCATGTTTCTGAGCATCAACGGACCACCACTTCATCAGTTTCAGGCGAAAACCTACGTGACTTCATGACTAAAAAGACACCGATCTGCGGATAATACGCGTTCCAGACAAGTTTCAAAGAAGAAAACAAACATTCGTTCTGTATGGAGCCTATTGTAGACTATATGTAACTGTAGTATCAACTATATCACTATGAAACTGCATTATACCGTATACATGACTGATACGAGTATCTATATGTGTGTGTTTTATTCAAATTAAAAGTAACTAGAGCATGTACTGTATTTGTAGTTTTATTTATTAAATATATTTTTTATTTTTGAATTAACTTTTACTATTTTTATACAGTAATTGTTCTATATGAAACGCTCTATTAAAGTTTTGCCTGTAGCGTTACCCTTCCTAAAATTTTAGGACTACACCACTGACTTGGACGTTGGCGAACGTAAAGCTATGAAATTATTGCTTGTCTCTCATTCGCGATGGAGGACAGGACTTTTTCAATTGAGTATATATATATATATATAACTTTCGTTTCGCTTCTGCCCGAATTGTTCATTCCAACGAAGCTCAAACTATATGGTTTCATATATAATTCCAGAATCCAGAGTTAGGGAATTAGTTAATTCCAAATCCATTTGGAACTGGAACTGGAATTAGGATTAAAATATTTTGGTCAAAAAGAATTTAAAACAAAGTTGTTTTTCTTTCATCAAAATTAAAATTATAAAATTAATATTAAAAATATTTTTCGAAATTTTCTTGAAAATTGTTAACAAAGGCGGTGATTATAACTAAGCAAAGGTTCAAATTGCTCTTGCTCAGTGTAGCTGAAGAATTGAGAGAGAGAGAGAGAGAGAGAGAGAGAGAGAGAGATATTTTCATTCGAGTTGTTTTATTATTAATATACACGTTCCCGTAAATGTTTCTAAATATTTGAACTGAAAATAAATTAATGATCTCTCTTCTGGCCTTTCTTCATCTCTTCCTCAGAATGGAAACTAAAAGACAAATTTGCGTTTACCAAATTCCTTTAGAATGGAAACAAATTTTAAAATGTCCATAACGGACAAATTCAGAAATGGAATTACGAATTAATATACGCAAGAATATTAAAACCAGGATTAAAAATGTGTTTAAGTAAAATTTAACATTATATATATATATATATATATATATATATATATATATATATATATATATATATATATATATATATATATATATATATATATATCTCACTTGTGCATAATTTGTGTAGGAGATTCCAAACAAGTATTCGATAAAGATGAGGTCAGATATTTATTGAAAATATATTTTAAGTATAAAGAAAGACACCTTTTGACCCCCTTCATCATCTTCGAAGTAACACCCATCAGGACGTTTTTCATATCGCCTTCCAAACAGAAAGAGAGACTTTTTGCTTAAGACTTCCCGCCGTTCGCCAATATGTAAAACAAACATGGCGGACGAATGCGCGTACAGGAACTACTTCCTGCTGCGCATGCGGAATCCCTCCGCGTGTGATTGATCGACGAGAGACAGGATCAAGGAACACACCAATCCAAAGGTCACACTGATGCCGCTTGAATATTTATGGAAAAAGACAATTCTTTATCGGGAAAGGAGAATTCAAGCAATGAAAAATTGATAGAATAAATATATACATTTTATGTGCATATTTAAAAGAAAAATACAAAAATATTTCATTTTACATTTAGTTCTTTCGCTGGAAAAGGTTCTTGTTGTTGTTGTTGTTTTTTGTTATGAATACTTTTGGGATATGTTTCATATGAAGAGTTTTTAGGGTGTTCCATCAGTCAATGAAAAGCTTTAAAAAAAAGGGGGGGGAAAAAAAAAGGGATTTAAAAAGTGTTTAAAAATGTTTAAAGGAATATACAGGGTGAACCAAAAAGGTGTTCCCAAAACGAGTCATGTAACAAGTTATTTCTTGGCACACTTTTTTTTATCACTCTGTATTATTAATTAAAATTATCACATATTTTATATACAGCATATATATATATATAATATATATTATATATAATTATATATAATACACTTATAAGTGAAAACTAAGATTTACACTATGAAAAGGTTTTGCTAGTACACACACACACACACACAATATATATATATATATATATATATATATATATATATATATATATATATATATATCGTATATAATGATAGTGAGATATAGCACCATATAAAAAAATCTTAACTATAAGTAGAACTGAGTGTATAAGTTAGGTCACATTTATTAAAAAAAAATTACTTAGAATTTATATTTATCTGAAAGAGAGCTACATTTCATTATACAAAAATAAAAAAGTTCCCCCCTTAACGCGTTGATTATTCCCATTTTAAATCTATTAGCATGGATGACACATTATAAAGTCAAAAGAGTAGCGTTGAAACGATCCATTGTTCACAGCAATATAAATGAAAGTCAATTAAACGTGTTTCGTCGTCCTTAGATGAATTTCGCCTTTGAATAAAATTAGTAAAGCGGACATGCGAAAATGTCTTCTTTTGGGGTTAAAATGCCCTTGAAAAGGACTCCTCCAATGCTTGTCATTACGAACGGTTAAAAAGGTATATTTAACAGTACGTAAAACAATATGAAGTCGTCCATTTATTTCCATTATTTTATATATTACATCTTCTTATACCAAAATTTAAAGCGTGGTTGTATATACACACACGATATCGTTTACATACTTTATATTAATGGTTTTAATATTAATAGAAATTGAATGTAATCTTTCGCGAATTTTTTTATTTTTCTATTTTTTTTGAGAAAATGGATATTTTTGGTATGTTTATTATTATTATTTTCTCTCTCTCTCTCTCTCTCTCTCTCTCTCTCTCTCTCTCTCTCTCTCTCTCTCTCTCATACTACATGAAACGTCTAGACATCTGTCATAAATATTTGTTTTCTAATTATATATATATATATATATATATATATATATATATATATAGAGAGAGAGAGAGAGAGAGAGAGAGGAGAGAGAGGGGAAATATGATCAGGTATAGTCATAACACTTCTTTCAAATATTGTATTTTCTCGTAACTATTATGCCTACATGTGAATTCCCAAATTAAGACCTTATTCACGATGACGTAACATTCTATTAAAGCTCTAATTAATTTATTCTAATCAAAACTTTTTTTCTGGAAGAGTTTGTTCTTTCGTAAAAGGTTTTTACTGATTTGAAAATACTGTACTAAGTTCTGAGATAAAATACATTTAGTTTATAAACAAGCATTCACTGCGAAGTTAATCTAAACACTTTCCCTAAAATTAATTTATTCTATACAACTACGAATGACTAATTTCTAGATTTTTCTCTATTTATTTTGCTGGAGACGGGAATGGATGTCTCCTTTACCATGTTTTACGCTTCCCATGTACTGGTATGTACATTTTTACAGCCGGGTCAATGCTTTAACTATTTAGATTTGTCCTCACCAAAAATTTGGGTAGTCGATATACTGTACATATGACAGAGAAAAACCTAACTTTTTATAAATGTAAATATTACAACAAAATCAATTTGATGAAGTTTCAGAATGTTGGGGCAAATCTAAATAGTTAAAAGCTATTAGTAATAGTTAAGAGCTATTAGTAGACATTTTACTAATAGCATTTTACTAATAGTTAAAAGCTATTAGTAAATGTCTACTCCAATGTCTAGCAAAATAATTAGTGAAAAATCAAGAAATTAATCATTTAAAAGCACTAGAAAGCTAAGACAAGTTCTTGTTTTTGCGATGTTTAGATTCCTTCAGAGTATACGGAGGGTTGACAAAAGTAAATAAACACCACGATGATTGTCCTCAAGAATAAATGGAAAAGCTCATCAATGGAATGCCAGAACGTGTGTCACCTTTACATAATGGAAAGGAGGGAAACCAATACCATTCTAAATATATTGATTCAACAAATTTGTTAGTATTTATTAACTTTTATTATCAAATCAAATTTATGAAAAAAAAAAAAAAAAAAAAAAAAAAAAAAAACCGAAAGTGTCTATTTAATTTTGTCAACCCTCTTAAAATTTCAACGTGGTTAGAAGTGGTGAATAACATAGGAATAAAATGGAAAAGTATATTTTCAAGTCTCGGCAATGCCATTACACGATGTTCCAAGACTGATATACTCTGATCTTGTGTTTCATTATTTGAGTGAGATATTAGAACTGTGTACTAGAGTATGCATGAATGAAAAATGCATTCATTATCTAATAACCCATTTCCACCTTTTTCATGGGCTATGTCGTGACCACAACACCGTTTCCCGTTAGCTCAGTGGGGCTGAATGACATTTTGATCTGTGCAGTAGTTGTATGGGTGACCATCTGCGTTTAAATGATGTATGGCGATCGTAGATAATTCTGTTCCCACGTAAAACTGCAGATTCCCTCCATCACATAACCTCCGCCATTAGGAAGGAGGTTAAAACAATCTCACAAAGTGATTATTAGTCCCATTCTCCATTAACAATGAACCAGTCACTCAACTTCCCCTGAATTCTAGCTTACACAGAGCACTGTACTACCTACATAAAAACTTATCAATACATTTAACAATTTATCACTGATACCATCAAGCACTTGCCACAATCAAGCACTCGATACAAGCATTTGCCACAAGGCAGAGCTAATCACTTTATCATACGCTTTCTCTACATCCTAAAATGTTATACATACATACATACATACATACATACACGGTACACCTTTTTCTTATTTCGTTTCATAATCAGGTGTCCCACCGCAAGCTCTTCTTAATCAACGCATCCTTTATAGTACCGTTCATTAATTATTGTTATTTTGAACAACAGATAGATGGTATTATCGCTCCATAAGGTAGTTCAGTACCAGTAACGATAGAATTCACAACATACTCAAAACATTCAAACAAAACATACTCAAAACATTCATACAAAACATATTCAAAACATTCAAAACAAACGTACATTTTCGACATTTATGAATGACTATAAATGAATAAACCGTTTATTTATAAAATAAACATCACAATATTACAATTTACGTTATATTACAATAATACAAATGATACTGACAAATAATACTGACAACTGGACTATTTATTATATATATATTTTAGCCCTTAAAGCTTTAGGCTTTGCTGGGCTCTCACCTTAATTAGAGATAAATTATAATATATGATATATAAGTCACGTTTAAATTATATGATTTATTTCGTTTATAAAAATGCTTCTTTTCTCATTTGTTAATTGTGAAATATATTTACGCAAGTTAATTTCGTTAAAATGTGGACACTGTTTCGAAAACAGAAAAAGTCATTCTTCTTGGATCAATTTTTCTTTTATTCATAAAATTGAAGTAATATTTTATAGTTTTCTTTTCGTTAATTTAAAACAAACAAGACAAATTTTACAAGAAAATGAATAAAAAGAGCTTTGACTATTTCAGTGAGATTTTCAAGTGAAATATTTTTAGTGTGACAGAAAGCAGGTAAATTAAAACTTGAGCGCCTGTATTATCTCTGTCTGTCTGTCTGTCTGTCTGTCTGTCTGTCTGTCTGTCTGTCTCTCTCTCGTATATATATATATATGGACAGCAACTCAACTGTGGGCTAGTTTTTGTACAATCTTAAATTTACTTTGTAACAAATCTTTTAGACTGTTGCGTAAGTTACCTCCAAGATGCTCAGCTTCTCAAATGTTCGCTAACCGCAACGTTTCGAGCTTCTCTGAGATAACAAGACGTACTCAATACAGTCTAATGCGAAGAATTAAAAACACAGATAATCCAATTGTTCAAGCTATCTATCAGTCTTGCTTTATATCTTCTAGACTATGCCGTGAAAGTGTTTGTCTACAGCTTCACTCAACACCAACATTATTTTCATTACAACTTTTTATTTTTATTTTTTAGTATTAACTTTGGTTGGTTGGTTGGTTGGTAGTTTCATTTTTTTATACTGGTTCATTACTGGTATTATTCAATTTCCTTTAGTCCTAATTTTTTTAGTTTTTAATTTTATTATTTCATCAATTTTTTTATGGAAGTTATCTCCTGCCAATAAAGATTAGCATTATCATTACCATTATCATATATATACATATATATATATATATATAATATACAGTATATAGTAAATATAAACTGAAAAATAAGAGGCATTACTATCGTACCAACCTCGTATATATATATATATATATTATATATATATATATATATATATATATATATATATATATATAATATATACATATATATACACACACGAGGGTTGGTACGATAGTAATGCCTCTGTGTGTATCATATATATATATATATATATATATATATATATATATAATATATATATATATATATATATATATATATATATATATATATATATATATATATATTGTATAATCTATTATAATTTTTACTCTTGTTTAACGTTTTATCCTCATTAATTAAATTCTACTCTATAAGCTTAAGACAATTTTTTTTTTTAAAACAAATGCTAAAGTTGCCAATATCTTGTTTAACGTAATCAGTTTAATAAATTAGATCGGCTTTAATCAATTAATGGAATCATAAATAACTTCTGTCTATCCTCACATACAAATACAAAAATCAAAACGGCTTCTTTAATTATCTATTATTAATATAATAATAATAGAGAGATAGGATTATCTATTTATTTTATGTAATAGATAGATAGGTAGGATTATCTATTTATTAATATATAATATAATAATAATAATAAAATAATAATAATAATATTAATAATAATAAATACATAGGATGAACGAAAACAAAATGTACGTTATTCTATACATTTAAATATCTTAAAAGCATAAATATAATATAATACGAGTCATCATAGCAGCATTAATGTAAGTTTTCTACATTAATGCTATCATCTATGTATAATAAATATATAATTTTCATGTGTTTTTTGGTCTCCCGTTGATTCGGTGAGCCATTGAATAATGTACACAAGGAAGATGGTTGGCCATTGCGAGCCAAAGAGAAAGAAGACGAAGGGCAATTTGATAAAATGTGACAATCGCTAAACAGATTTCTTTTGTTTTGTATTCGCAGTGTTGCAAGAGCAACCTTTTTGTTTGCATTGCGATGAATAACAACAAGTATTTCATGGAAATTATATATATACAAATAGAGAGAGAGAGAGAGAGAGAGAGAGAAGAGAGAGAGAGAGAGAGAGAGAGAGAGCATATGTGGTGTATAAATGGAAAAAAAAAGCTTGTGTATTTCGCTTGGGAGCTCGTATTTGTGTAAGGGTGTGTATGTGATTGAATTCTGCAATAAATGCTTATATAACAAGAGTGCACGTTTTGAAATATATGATGTATTATTTTCTACAACAGGAGAGAAAGGGGGGTATGATTTAAATAATAAGAAACTGCTGCCCTCCTCGGCCCCATACCTGGCTGGGTCATGCGTGCCCAGCCTCACGCGGGGCTCCGCCACGCAAGACTGGAAGAGGACAAGAGAGACTTGTTTGGATCTTGTTCAAATCCTAAGCCTTTGAGCATCATCTGCCGGTGGTCTGGAATCAGTTTTAGTTTTCAAAACCTTCCAGGGAAGGACGAAGGAATAGGTCTGGAAAAGTATGGAAGGGCTCAGGTGGTCTCGCTTTCATTTCTCTTCTTATATATTGAGACATTGTGACCTTTTTTTATCATTTCGTGACTTATAATCAAATGCAGGTTTCACCATTTAAGATGATAGAAATCGATTACCAAATCTACCACACTTATGTTGCAGCCACACAACTCTCTCTCTCTCTCTCTCTCTCTCTCTCTCTAATATATATTATATATATATATATATATATATACACGACAAGTGTGGAATATAAAAATCTGGTTTATATCACTAATGGTATTAGAATTTCGTGTCACACATCATGCGTAAAAGACTTCGTGAAGTCTTCGTGGCATCAAGTCAGCGAGTCGCACATACAGTGTCGGGATGGCTCCCAAATGTCTCCGGTATGTCTCAATAAATTCTCTGATTCCTCAAGTCTCTTGGCTCTCGCTCCCTCGTGTGATGCACACCTAATACGTTCTTTATGAGATCGAAATCGAACGATTTTCTTGGTCATTGATGTGACACAATTTTGGGTGATTCTAAACCATATTTTAACAGTGTTATTACATGTCGTGAATATTTTGTTACTGCGCATAAAATAAATAACTTCATGTGGTTCGGATCACAATAATTGTTCCGATGATGGGAACGAACGTAACTTACTCAAAATTTTCAATTTCATTCTCACTATCAATGTAAATCTGTGTTTAGAATTTACGTGGCAAAATAATCTAAACGCGTGTAATGTTAAAACGCACGTGTGTGTCACGCAAAATCACAATATATTAGAGGCATTATTTTCCTAAACACCAACTTTCAAAACCTAATCACGAGTATCTATAGACTTTAACACATTGTTTATATGCAATGTTGAGATGTTTAAATATCAATGCACTGCTTGCATGGTAAGAGAAGCTTGACAGATTTTGTGTTTCGTGAAAGAAGTATGCTGAAAGAGGTATGTGACACACGTATACTACTAAGTATGAGTGGGAGCCCCTCTGACCACATGATAGTCTCGTGTAAAGTGAGGTTACGTGAAGAATGGAAGAAAGCGAATGGAAAAGAGGTCGGTCACGAAAGAAGTAACGTGATAAGTTAATGGTGAGAGGAGTAGCGGATGAGTATAGTGTGAGAGCGCATGATGAATTGAGTGTAAAAGATGCAGACCAAATGGATATGTGTGAAATATGGAATGTGTACCAGGAATGTCTGATTACGAATACGAGGAATGTGCGTGGGTTGCAAAGACAGGTCCGAAGAAGAGGGCAACATCGTGGTGGGATGCCGAAGTTGCGTTAGTGGTTGAGGATAAAAGGAAGAAATGGATGCAGGGTAATTTTGATAGAGAAGAAAGTCAAAGAAGAAAGAGGGTGTATGAAGAGAGCAGAGAAGTGTGGCAGAAGAAACAGGGAGTAATTAATGAGTTTGGAAAGAGAGTGAATGAGAATTATGTAGAGAATAAGTTATCCCTGAAGGAAGTGCGGAAGTGTAGAAATGAAACTAAAAAAGTAAGTTTGAGAGCTAAGGATGAGAATGGAAGGATGCTCACAGCGGATGTGGATCTACGGAATAGATGGAGGGAATATTTCGAGGGTTTAATGGGTGGAAGAGATGAAAGGAGTACAAATATAAATATGATGGGATTCGATGGTGTGAGGAGGACATGTAACAGAATGCCTGAAAATATAACCATGGGCAAAGTGAAAGCGGCAGTTCGCGAGCTGAAAAATGGAAAAGTGGAATGTGTGGATGAGGTATATGGAGAAATGATTAAGTATGGGAGTTTGAAAGGGCTAGAGTAATTGTGGTGCATATGTCAGAGCGCATGGACAAATGGGAGTGTGCCTGAAAACTGGAAGAAAGCAATAATTGTTCCTTTGTACGAAATGAAGGGCGAAAGGAGTGGATGTAAGAACTACAGAACTATAAGTCTGTTGAGTGTGGCGGGGAAGGTGTATGGTAGGATAGTGATAGAATCAATTCGTGGTATTACAGAATGCTTGGTGAGCGATGAACAAGGAAGGTTCCGAGGAGGAAGAGGTTGTGTGAATCAAGTGTTCGCAGTGAGACAAGTGATTGAAAAAGCACGTGAAAGAGATTACAAGATATACATGGCTTTTATGGATCTTGAGAAAACGTATAATAAAGTAAATATATAGAGAAGCATTGTGGCAAGTGGTGGATTGGTGCTAGACTCATGAATGAAGTGAAGCGTTTCTATGATGGAAGTAGTGTATGTATGAGAGCAAATAAAGAACTGCAATTTCTAAAGTACTTTTTCAGATTTTTGCTTTTATATTTCTATTCAAAGAATGTATCAAAACGTACACGTAAATGGAAATAAAGAACTTAAATTTATGAAGTATTATTTTCATTCTTTCTTTACAGACTACTTTAGGACACGTTTAAATTATCTGCTGTTATCATTTTTTTTAATTAACCCGAAAAATTTCTTCTAAAATCTAAAGTGACGTAAGACATTTTTACTTTTTATCCCAACGCAACTTTAACTGAAGAAAAGATTCTGATCTAAACATGTCTTTATGATAATAAACATGTTTAGATTTTTGGTGGTGTATAAAAAATAGGGTCAGAGAAATATTTAGAAGAGACTTTGTAGATGCGAAACATCATTTTTGCACTGATAAACACCGCCTATTAAACGTGTCTTCGGTGTAAGCATCGTATATTTTAAACATGTTTTTAGTTTTGACGGTGTAAAAAAAATGGGATCAGAGGAATGCTTGAAAATGTGTTTATATTTTAAACACTGTTTTTACAGTGTATAGTGAAGCGTCCATGAATTTCAGTCAGTTCTCAACTTCGAATCCAGATATCGATCCCCGTATGCTCACGTTAATTCGTCCATTTCGTTGAGGTACTACGACATTCTGTTCTTCAGACTTCAAATTCCATTACTCCTCCGACAATGTAAGTGTCCTTGATTGCTATTGGAAAAAGTCTTCTAACGAGAAAATATCACCTTCCTACGTGAATCAATGTCCTTGAATAAATATTTCAAAGAAAATCCAATTTTGCTCTCCTTCTATGATGTTGGTTTAGTTGTAACTTTGTGTGGGAGTGCACGATAATGAACTCCCGTTTGATCTCATCTTATCCCAATTGTTTGAGGATTGTAAGCCAGTTGTAAGTTATTGGTAATGTGTACTGAATTAATCAAAGGATTTGCTATTTCACGTTCATCTATGTTTCGGTTTTCCCCAAGGGTAGTGCATGGAGGACCTCCAGTTCCATGCCGTGTTTCTAAACTTTCTTGTGTCTTATATTTCACAATCTACCTTGATATTGTAGCTCTACACCTCCTTAAGTCATTGGTAATTTCTAATATAGGGAATCTTCCTCGTAAAGAGCAATCGTTGCTTCGTTCATAACTCGATTACTGATTGTCTTTGCATCCTCGACGTTTCACATTTCGTCACATTTCACATTTTCGTGTTATGGTATACATTTCGTCATTCAATAAAGCTGAATACTGCTGAGTAAATACTCAACATCTATGTTCAATTTCCGGATTTTAAACGTGAAGTCATAACTTAGAAAATATCATTACATTTTACATAGTTTTATATAATCCGTTGATATGACTACATGAAGTAAACACTTATCTTCTAAATATAACATAATATATAAAGGATACGTGATAGCAATTTGGTTTCAAACCCATTTCGCTTCTCATATAAAAGTTATAAAGTTTTCAGAATTTATATTACTTCCACTCTTTTCAATTCTGCCACCTTCCAACAATATCAAGTGTCCGAATTCTTACATGGGAATCGTTAATAATAATAATAATAATAATAATAATAATAATAATCGGAAGGGCTGAATGTAACAAGACTTTTGCGAACGATTGTATTGAGGTAAAAGTTATAATAGAGATACAAAAAATAAAAGAAAATATAATTAAAAACCGGAAAATGCATAAGTAAAAAAAAAAAAGTTAAATTTTACATTATTTTACAGTTTTTAAATGATTTACATATAAAAAAATGGTAATTAAAACTGTAAATAACTGGTAAAAACATAACATGTTAACTGATAATATGATACATGAGGGGAGGAGGAACTTCTTCTGTAGCTCAGTAAGACGCCTCGTGCGTCGAACATATAATGGAACAGGGCGTCATTGGTTCAGATATCCTTGAGGTTAGAAAATTTATAACGTAGCTCTCTGACGTATGTACACACTATAACGTATCTGATATCCACCTAATAAAGCGGCGCGTGATGGATGAGTATAATTCAGAAGGTGTTAACACAATCAGGTCCCCACATAGATACTAAAATCTAATTTATTATTTTTATTGGTCACTACAGGTAACATTATAACTGGTCATTTATATGTAACACATGGGGCATATATTGAATCTAAAATGTGGTACATTCGCCTTTGTAGGATTTACACTCTATTTAATAACTTTGGCATATAAATATAAAGAATGTATTGTTAGAAGTACATTTTTTTATACATTTTATGATAAATTAGGTTACATTTTGTCATAGTTATGTGCTAAAGTTAATGTTCTCAAAAAGACCTTTGCAAATGCGAGGAAAGCAGCTCTGTCATTTCCTAGATGCAATATGTGCAACAGAGACAATTACTGTGTCACATACAACCTACAACCTGTATGTTTGGCTATATTGGGTAATAAAGATCGTATTCATTGTTTAAACAGGGTGTCCGAAATGTCACGAAAAATAGGATCTATTCTTTTTCATTGCAATTATATACTGTATGTATATTGGCATTGAAAAGCATAGTTTCTATGTTGCCTGACTTTGGCGCCACCCTGTATATATATATATATATATATATATATATATATATATATTAATCCGATGCATTCGTAGTTTAAATGGAAGTATGAAGAGTTAAACATCTTTTTACATAGAGCACCATTACCCCCATACGCCCATTTCAGGGTACGAGCAGCTCGCAGCAAGATTGCTAAGCAAATAGGGTGTCAAAGTATTGACGAGGCTTTCGTACGTGGTTCATCACCACTGAAAGCAACGATACTCTGTGTTAGTCTAGTCAAAAGAACATCCATATCAGTATTCAATTTCTTGCAATTTTCGTTAGTTTGTATTAAGATACCTCCAGTTATTATCAGGTGATTCTTCAAGAGCAAGATGCACCGTAAGTTTGTGTTTCCTTCATAAGGCAGCACAAATTGACCTGTATCAATTATAGTTACATTCATATTACCTCAGGCTTGCTCTACACAAACTGGACCAAAATCCACATGTATTAGCAATCGGAAACCGCACACACACACACACACACACACACACACACACACCATGGTTTTGTTTCCGCCCGAATTGTTCATTCTGACGAAGGTCAAGCTTGTCACCCTACCTTAGACCTACAATTTAACGTGGAATCCGAACCACGCCCCACCAGCGGCCTAGCGTCTTAACCACTAGGCTACCCAGGGTACCCATTTATCTACCAACCAATTATTTTTATTGTGTGGAAGGATGAACAGCTGGGTTTTGCTCTGCGTCGCCTGCCGTCACCGGGTCTCGATCCCGGGGCCGATGGATTCGTAGTCAGCGACGCTAACCACTACATCACCGAAACTAATACACACACACACACACACACACACACACACACACATATATATATATATATATATATATATACATACACACAGTGTTTGAAATACTTAACCAACTTACATAGGACCTATAAGGTTAGTGAAGCACTTATCCTCGCAAATTTAAGTTATTGAAAAATATTTACTACTCGTCGAGTTTATGTTTTGATTCATATTTTTAAGATATTAATTATCATTTTTTTAGCAGTGAAGGATTTTAAAATGGTGTTTGTTCGCAGTAAGAGGAAAAAAATAAGCCTATAAAATTTTAGACTTTTCCAAACTGGTACATTACTTCATTTTCTTTGTTTGGAGTTTAATCATAATTTCTACAGGTGTTAGACACCATTTAAAAAGGTATAAATATTGAAACAGGAATGGAATGTATTATTATTATTATTATTATTATTATTATTATTAATTGATGGTTTTTTTTGTTAGCTTCCTTCACAATATCTAAGGTTTATCTGGGATTCGAACCATGGGTCGCTACATACTCTTCCATCTAACTACTCTCCAGATCCGATGTAGATTAACTTTGCTGATCAATGGAGAAGCGGTGTCACGACGTTGGCCACGACGTTGCCCTAATTTTTTTAAGCTTTTTTATTGTATTATTTATTAGTATAAACCTTTCCTGCAGTGGCAATACTCCAATATATACAATATATACATATACACTCAATACTCTGATAACGCGAGGTTACGTTCGAGAGACCTCGCGCCACTATAACGGTCCGCGTTATCAATTGTTAAATATCTTATGGGGAAAGTAGATTAGGTTCCAAAAACCCTCTAAATATATTACTTTTACGTATAATATTACAATAATATATTGTAGTATATTGACCAGTAAATATCATTTAATAATAAGCGCATAATATACCCTTCAGCTTAAAAAATACCGCGTTATTTGTTCCGCGTAATCGAAAATAATTTACTATATATTTGCCGTGTTATTCGCATGCCGCATTATCAAGTGCCACGTTATCAGCGTATTCTATTATATATATTTTAATTAAAGTTTTAAGCATCTTTAACGGACCTATACCCATTCGTCGACAAGGCCAAAGTATCGACACTGGAAAAATAATTCAACCTAACCTAATAATTTGTCTACAAAATGTCAAGTCAGTCAGTATATATATATATATATATATATATATATATATATATATATATATATATACTGTATATATATATATCGTATTTACTCGCGTATAATGGGCCATCGCGTTTAAGGCGCAGCCTGATTTCCGGAGACCAGATTCAGAAGAAAACGTTTGCTTGCGCGTATAATGCGCGTCCAGCTCAATCGCGGTGTTGGTGTCATTTTAGACTGCGTCTCAAACAAACTGCGACTCGTTTGTGCTCTTCTCGTGCGCTGTTTGGTAGCCATTTCAAGAACTGCAATATCAGCAATGTCCTCAACGGTACTGAAGATGATCTACTGGGCGAGGTGGAAGAGGATGCGAGCGACCCCTGTGACACCTCTGAGGAAGCGGGTGACCCCCTTAAACACCAGTGACTCAGGCACGGATGGATGCGGAAATTGTATTGACAGTATTAGGGCAAACCTTTCATTCAAAGAATGTCTGTTGCGCTGTGATTACCTGATTAACCTAATATTGTCAAAAGTTGTAATGTTAAGTGAGTTGTTAATAGTCGTTTTATTTCGCATACTGAAGAAGTATGGCTATAAAAGTTTAATAAGAATGCCTGTGTATTCTCACACTGTTTGTTATACATATTTATTACTGATATTTTTCGTGTTTTGCCTGCACGTAAGAGCGCCATGGCGTATAGTGAGAAAATGATAAAAGAATGCGCATTATACGCGAGTAAATACGGTGTGTGTGTGTATATATATATATGTAAAGAGAGAGAGAGAGAGCGAGAGAGAGAGAGAGAGAGAGAGAGAGAGAAAATTTATAATTTTTAGATATGTGTACAAATGAAAATGTTTTCTTGGATGTTAAATACATACATTTAAAATGAGATTTCGTTTATTTCTTATTTCCTGTACATGAAGTTAACTGCACACTATCTCTTTCTTATCAAAGGTCGAGTTTTTTGGGTTGATGTTTTTTTTTTTTTTTTTTTTTTTGTACTTATGACAGTTTGAAGATAATTCTTAATCGTGCTCCGAATACATACGAGAGATAATGGCGAAGAAGAAAAAGTATATTTTATTTAAACAGCCTTTTACAGGATGTTTTTTATCAAGTTTAGGTTTTATGTAAGCAACGAATTATTTTTTTTTTCTTGTTTTTTTTTTAAAGATTTTATTTATTATGATGTTAAAACGTAGTTCTGTCTCGAAACGGGTATAATTTTAATGAAAATGAAGTTGAATTTTTTTTTTAGTTGTTTGTCGTTGTTGTTGTTTGTCGTTGTTGTTGTTTGTCGTTGTTGTTGTTGTTGTTGTTGTTGTTTGTAAAGTTTATCATAGGCATATACCGTAGACTATCGCCTAAACTTTCTATTTCAAAATGTGATGTAAAGTGCATGAGGGCCGCAAGGATATAAATGTCAGCATCAGTTTAAAGAGGAATAGAAAACTGATTTATCTACAATGTTCAACGTTTTAAACATCCGTCCATTGATGTCCTTCATTAGAAAACAAAAACAAATAATAATTTACATTCCTGCATGATACTGACTGTGACGTGGAAAAAGAAAGCCAAAGGCTTCTTAACATTAAAAACAATATAATATAGGTTGTCCCATAAGTCCTGTCCCCCAAAGAAAAATTTATTTTAAATTAAATTTACGAAAGGAAAAGGCGGAGGCCTTTATCTCACGAGTGTAACTCCCTTCCACATTAGCCAGTGCGTTATTCTACCTGCAACAAAAAAAAAAATGGTCGCAAAACAAGACATCAATTTGAACATTTTGGCTTAGTTCTTATGTATTATTTTGTAAATTTAATTTACAATAAATTTTCCTATGAGACCGGACTTATAGGACACCCTGTATATAGGCTATATATATATATATATATATATATAGTCACCTCTTGGATAAATTGTTAAAATGACCATTACTTAACTATGATACACACCGCTATGCCAGTTATTGTAAATTTTCTAAGCACAAACTGCTAAAAATGTTAAATCAATTTAAACTGTTATGATTTCTCCAGGTTAGTACAGTAAAAGCGAACGAATCCATGAACATGGCGAGTGGCTTCTGTGCAACATTCTTTGCTGCAGGGAAATAACACATACTTTTGGTCATTAAAAAACAATTTGAATAAAAAAAGTACATGAAGCGAATTGCTGTTTGAGAAGTTTTCATTGCGCATTTGGTAGCCAAACTATGTGAAGTTAACGAGCATTGGTATCGAGAGAGAGAAATTTTAAGTGAAAATAAGAATTAATTTTGCAGACTCGCTATAAATTATATATATGCGAGAATCGGTACGAAAGTAATGCTTTTTATTTTTCAGTTTATATATATATAGATATTATATATATATATTATATATAATATATATCTACTTTATTCCCTGTAATTTTCATTGTAATCGTAATTATATTAGTGAGAAATAAAAAAAATATATATATATATATATATATATATATATATATATATATATATATTGCAGTATGTCAAAAAATAGGTGCAGTGTGTGAAAAGTAGATTTGGTGAATTTTAGCATGAAATCTGGTGTATGGCAACCTGATTTGGGGCATGACACAACGTAAACAAAAAATTTCCTTCGTTCTACCATGGGACTGAGTGTTGCGCCACTTAATTGGAAGTGACTTTTGGGCACATTATAAGGTAAGCTTTAAAGTGATTAGAGTTTAAAAAATAGATGTAGGCCATCTGGCAGATGACCTTGGTAAGGCCAACAAATTTACATACAACAACAAATGTCGGTTAAGAGATATGGTACATATTGAGTTTCGCGAAGACCAGCTCCTTGTAGCTAACATACAAAGATCTTGATTGGCCAAATTGGTCACGTGGGAAGCAACTGATCAATATAAAGTTACCACGGAACCTAGTACAATATGGTTCTTGTGAAATTCAATATGGACCAGATAAATGGTAAAGTCTGGTAGACTATTACGATTGCATTAAGTTAATTAAATCTCTGAAATGGGCAGTAAATGTTGTATAAAAAATAAATGAATAAACTAGGTCCACAGAGGAAGGGTAGACAATGTTTGAGAAATTTAGACCTAAGTAGACAGATTGTAAGTTGAGGCCCAAATTGAGAAGTCTGGCAGAGATAACCGTATATGTGTTACTTTCCAAATTAAATTGGTAGGTGCAAGCTTGTTGAGTTCCCTTCATATAAACAGCATGACTAAAAGGGCATTGGCATTACTTAACCATTTTACACGAGATTTGGAGTCATGTAACCCATTTTGAATTGGGATACCACTTGTGCCAAATTTCTCATATTGGCTAAAGCCAAGAGTTAGAACGCGAATGGAAATATAGGGTAAGACCAGATAAATTCTCGTGCTGTTATAATTATAATTTGAATGTGGATATGTAATCAAATCATAAGGAAATCATTCCCAAAGTAAAGTTAAAAATTGACAAGCTTGTATAATATTCAAATGTTGTTATTATTAAGGATATTTTGCCATATAAAGTTAAATTTATTATTATACTGTAGGTGTTTCATTAACCTGGGGTAGCAATGGAGAGACACATCAGCTTTATGGGATCACAATTCTAATTGATTAGAACAACATAGTCACAAATCTGTGACGTATATATACACGCGCGCTGTGTGTGTGTGTGTGTGTATGTGTGTGTTTCCTTACATAAAAAGATAATGTGGGTAAAGAGAAAATGAAAAAGAGCAAAAATAAAGTCAAAAAACAACAACTGCAAAAATGAAATTAAGCTTAGAGAAAATGAGTCTTATTGAGTCGTGATCAGATTGAATTTGGTCCCTTGTTCACAATTCATGCCATAACGCAGAATGGGGCAGTCAGGCTTGTGCTTTTAAAGCATTATTTCCCATTAACATTTTAGTTTTATATAGCGTTATACTCGTACTATACGAGGTCTGGCAATATTACAGCCGAAAAGGAAGAAAGATAGCTAACATCTCATCTAACAATTACAGTCACTGAAGTTCATATATATATATATTTATATATATATATATATATATATATATATATATGTAAAGAGAGAGAGAGAGAGAGAGAGAGAGAGAGAGAGAGAGAGAGAGAGAGAGAATTATCCCTGCAAAACCTTATAACAGTGTAATCCAAAATTTCGATAACAAACATTAGTTAACACGATAAATGTAATTCAATTATAATTATGTAAATAGTTAATATATAATTATGTTACGCACAAAGTACAATCATATTTTCCATCGATTTATATCGCAGAACTAATGTTTATGATGACTGTCAAAAAAAATGCTGTCTCAAATCTTAATTATACTTTCATTCGTGCTTATAAAAACATCTCGTAACCAATTATTGACTGTCTTTCTCTAACACTTCGCCGCCTTCGACATCTTCATGCGCGAAAACGCTTAATTTCGTAGACCATCCGTACGAGTGTGAATGAATGGACGCCGTTAAGTAATAAAACGCTGGAGTCCTAAATTAAACCCGACAATGATCGCTTGTTTATATACAGAGAGAAGATTATTACCATTAGACGCTATATAACGTTATGCATTTTGGCCCATTGTCGAAATCGAAAGACTTTTTGAAAGGAGTTTCTCATTTGACGAAAGGCCGAAGCATCGATTACGGTTGGGCGAAACCTCGGTGGAGAGCCAGGTCCGATCTCGGGATGCGCTCGATGTCATCCCGCTGCGATTTCATTTCGAAAACTAACAACGAAACGGGGGGTAAAGCAGACGAAATTTTCCACTTGAGATTCCTTGTATAGATAAAATGTAACAATAAATACAGCTTTAAACTTTTCTTTATTTTTAATTACGCCTTTTAAATATATATATATATATATATATATATATATATATATATATATATATATATATATATATATATATATATTGAAATGAATGAATGATGCAAACCCACAAGGAAAAGAAAAATTATTTCAAGTTCTTTCGTGTATTCAGAATTACACATCGTCAGGGAATCATCATTCCCTGACGAGGTGTACTTCTGAATACACGAAAGACCTTGGAATCATTTCTCTTTTTCCGTGTGGGTTTGTATCGTATATATATAATATACCATATGTCCATATGTCCGTATATATATAATTATATATATAATGCGCCTCGGTGGTGTAGTGGTTAGCGTCGCTGACTACGAATCCATCGGCCCCGGGATCGAAACCCAGTGACGGCAGCCGGCGCGCAGCAAAACCCAGCTGTTCATCCTTCCACACAATAAAGAAAGTAGTTGGTAGATAAGTGGGTACCCTGGGTGGCCTAATGGTTAAGACGCTGGGCTGCTGGTGGGGCGTGGTTCGGATTCCACGTTAAACTGTAGGTCTAAGGTGGAGTGAAAAGCTTGACCTTCGTCAGAATGAACAATTCGGGCGGAAGCAAACCAAAGGTGTGTGTATATATATATATATACACACTAGAATACCCGTTGCGACTTGTGCAGCAAAAGCCCTCCAAAACACCCCTAGGCCTAGTGGGATGACTGGGACGGGGAGGGGGTACAAACACCTACCCTGGTTTTCCCTTAATGTGTATACTAAATTTGGCGTATAAATGGACATAGGAAAGACCGTCATCATAATCATCTCTCTCTCTCTCTCTATATATATATATATATATATATTAAGTTTAGTCGTGATATTTTCGTTAAAACTAGAAAATATTACGACTTAACCTAACCAATCGTCAAAATATATATATATATATATATATGCTGCAAACCCACAAGGAAAAGAAAAACGATTCCAAGGCCTTTCGTGTATTCAAAGCTACACCTCGTCAGGGAATTTATTCATTTCACGTGTTTTATTGTGAAATTCATCCCATATATATATATATATATATATATATATATATATATATATCCAAAACAGCGAAAATATCACGACTAAACCTAACCAATCGTCAAGGGCAATTGATATTGGGGGCTTATTAAAATTGCGGGGGGGGGGGGGAAGGATAGCGGAAAAGTACCGAATTCTGTAAAGCTCTTTAAAAACTGTATATTCATTTGCCTTCTACCATTATCTACCATTATCTACCATTATCTTTTGTTGCGTTTAGGTAAACAACCAGACATGATACATGTTACTTGGTTTACGTCGTGGATAATGTCGTAACACCTCTTTCCGTCGATCAGCAAAGTTAAGCGACGTTGGCTCTGGGTAATACTTGGATGGATAACTGTCTTCTGCATTTCAGATGATGTGGCGAGCCGTGGTTAGGATCCAACGTAGAGTTGTAGGTCCCCTCCGTCACATGACATTAAGAAGGGTAAGCAATCCTAAACATTATTTTAACTTCATTCGATTCGTTTGCGTTATAAAATTTAGAAAGTTGGAGATGATATATATATATATATATATATATATATATATATATATATATATATATCTTTGGTAACCTTTGGTTTGCTTCCACCCGAATTGTTCATTCTGACGAAGGTCAAGCTTTACACTCCACCTTAGACCTACAGTTTAACGTGGAATCCGAACCACGCCCCACCAGCAGACCAGCGTCTTAACCACTAGGCTACCCAGGGTACCCATTTATCTACCAACCACTTTCTTTATGTGGAAGGATGAACAGCTGGGTTTTGCTACGCGCCGCCTGCCGTTACCGGGTCTCGATCCCAGGGCCAATGGATTTGTAGTCAGCGACGCTAATCACTACACCACCGAGGAGCATATATATATATATATATATATATAAATTAATTTAGTAATTAATATGGATGGAAATTAATTAGTATATTAATTAATATTGTACGCGTAAGCACGACCATCCAGCATAAATAGAAAATAATGTCTGTACAATTAATTAATTACACTGGTCAACAAGGATTTTTCATCAGAGTAGAATTTGTGGTGGTTGGATAGCATTTTTCACGCTGATTCCAAAACTGCATTCAGATTTTTTCTAGCACGTATAGTTTTCAAGATGAAGGCATATATATAACTACACAGATTTAACCATTTTAAATAGGCAAAATACTAATATTTCAACATTTGATTGTGTTTATTTTATTGTTTTTTTTTAGTTTATTCATCTTATTTATTTCAATTATCTTAATTATACATCTTATGTATTTCAGGTGTGAGCTTTTACGTCTAGCAGCATTGTGATTCAGGCAACAACGCCGTGCTTTGTGTGTCAAAAGATCAATCCAGTCCAAGAACTTGTTGTGTCAAGTTGGTGTACATTTTTTTTTAATTTATAGTTTGCTCAGGTCAGTCAACATGCCTCGACAATGTAAGAATGACCCCGACAAGTTGTGCTTCGTATGCGGCCAGTTGACAACTAAAACACAGCGACGAAGTATTACAACCGACATTAAGAAAATATACAAGCTATACTTGGTTACCATCTAGGTGACCAAGATAAACCATGGGCGCCACATCAAATCTGTTCTGGCTGTTCAAATGGATTACGTGATTGGCTTAACAAAAAGAAAGCTTCAATGCCATTTGCCATACCCATGATATGGGGAGCCGAGAGAGCATCATGAAGACTGTTATTTTTGTAGTGTGAACTTAATGGCGTTTTTCTGCCAAGAACAAACACCAGATTGTATATCCAAACTTGGATTCAGCACGTAGACCAGTAAAACATGATGAAACATTGCCCATTCCAATTCCCCCAAGTGATAGGCTAGATTCTATCATAGATGACATGGAAAGTGATGAAGGTGCAACTGGCGTTTCCGGACCATCTACAGAACCGAGTACACTTTTGAAGGTAGACATTTAGAGCCTAAAAAGTTAACCCAAGGACAGTTGAATGATCTTGTTAGAGACTTATCGCTGTCTAAAGAGAAATCAGAGCTTCTCGCCTCAAGACTAAAGGAGAACAATTTACTTGAGAACAATGTTCGTATTAGTTACTACCGAAAGCGGAATTTTGAATTAACAGCATTCTTTTCAGTAGACGGTCCTCTCTGTTATTGCCATGACATCAATGGACTATTTACAGCCATATCTCAGACGTATGTGGCATCTGAGTGGCGCCTCTTTATTGATTCGTCGCAGAGAAGCCTGAAAGCAGTTCTTTTGCATAATGGTAATATAATGCCATCCATCCCCATTGCCCATTCCGTCCATCTAAAAGAGACATATGACAATATGGATATACTACTTAAGGCAATCAAATACGACAGTCATCAATGGAATGTTTGTGGAGATCTAAAAGTTATAGAATGCTTATGGGTATGCAGTCAGGATTCACAAAATTTTGTTGTTTCCTTTGCCTGTGGGACAGTCGCGCCACTATAGAACATTACACCAAAAGTGACTGGCCACTTAGGTATACATATGTCCCAGGGATAAGCAATGTCCAGTCTGTCCCTTTAGTGGATCCCAAAAGATCTATCTGCCACCTCTTCACATTAAACTTGGTTTAATGAAGAATTTTGTTAAAGCAATGGGTAAAGTCAATTCTGAAGGGTTCCAATACCTTTCAAGGAAATTTCCGAAGGTTACTGCAGCAAAATTGAAGGAAGGAATTTTTGTTGGGCCACAAATAAGGGAGGTTTTGAATGACACTGAATTTGAAAGAGTCCTAAGTCCGCTGGAATTGAAGGCTTGGCTGGCGTTCAAATGGATATGTGAAAACTTTCTTGGAAGCAACAAGTCACCTCCGTATAAGGATGGAGTCAAGAACCTCCTTGATGCCTTCAAAGAAATGGAGTGTCGAATGTCGTTAAAATTCACTTCCTGCATTCCCACTTAGATTTCTTTCCTGAAAACCTTGGTGCAGTGAGTGACGAGCAAGGAGAGCGCTTCCATCAAGATATTCAGATGATGGAGAAGCGCTACCAAGGATATTGGAATGAAAGCATGATGGCGGACCATTGTTGGATGCTGTATCGTGACAATCCAGGCCAAATTTACAAAAGGAAATCACACTCACAGCGCTTTTAATAAATAATGTATATATTCTTTATTTGTAAGTACATTCAATAAGGTATATGATGTTTTGTTGTTTAGCATTCCTAAGTGTGATCTATACATCCATAAATTTTCTTATAGCAATATCAAAAACTTAAAATATCAAAACCAGTGTATCTATATAACTATACGTGCTAGAAACAAAATAAAACCAGATTCGGAATCAGCGCGTGAAATGCATTAAGAAAAGTGTGATCATGTTTGTGATGAGAAAAAAAAGTTTCATTTTGTTGGCCAGTGTTATTTTTAGCATCTCAACTGTCTTCATCATTAGCGACTTATATATTAGTTTCTAAGTCTCTGCGTTATTCGTTAAAGTTTACGAAATTATTATTAAAGTAATATTAGTATCATTACTACTACTATTATTATTATTATTACTTCTATTGCTACTAATGATAATAATAAGAGCACTAAAATCAACAATAACACCTACTAGTGCTACTAATAATAACAATAATAATGGCTCACAATAGGCTTTAATAACAGAAATAGCAATTCTAATCGCACCTATTTAGAACTTCTTTCTTGTTCTAGTACCGATTCTACGCGTAATTATTTCACGCGGTGCGGTTCTACGCGGGGAAAAGAGAAACCATTAAAATATTCCAAATGGAAAATTTTCAAATGTACGCGGTTTGGCACCATCGAGGGACATGATGAGGGACATGATGACGACGACGTAGCAACGCCTCCAACCGAGATGTTTTTATCAACAATGAAGAAGTTTGTAGAATTCATGAATTCTAGCCTTGAAATTGTTGAGAGTGATCTCAATTTCGAACGGGCATCAGAGGTTCGCCAAGAAAGCCCATGAAGTTTACCCGAAAGACATCGAATCTCGGTCTTGCCAGAAGAAAACCACAGATTTTCTTCAGTTCATTTTAGCTTAATAAAAGTTCGTTGTTAACCCCTCATTATTTTTATTCAAATGTACAGTATTGATTGACTTGTGATAAAAAGAAAGAAAATTGGGTTAATTTTAGTTTTTTAGTACGTTATGTACAAAATTCATCGTCTTGGGATGTCTCTATTTTTCCGCAAAAGACTATTGACAAAATTCTACGAGGTCCAAACCTACATTGCGTGTCTACGAACGTATCCCCGAGTAGAATCGGTCGTCTCTGTACTTCAAAAACTCGTGACTTCATTTAGAAGATCCTTTAATAAAAGCGGAATAATCAGGGATTAACTGTGAAATAACATCCTTTTACAGTGACATGCATGCGATGCATTGTCGAAAAACGTACATATTATTAGTGAAGTTTTCGTGAACACATGTACGCAAATGATGTGTAAATGAAGAATATTCGGAAAAATACCAAATCCTGTATTTGTGTATATATATATATATATAATATAATATATATATATATATATATATATATATATATATATATAGAGAGAGAGAGGAGAGAGAGAGAGAGAGAGAGAGAGAGAGAGAGCGCCTCGGTGGTGTGGTGGTTAGCGTCGCTGACTGCGAATCCATCGGCCCCAGGATCGAGACCCGGCGCGCAGCAAAACCCAGCTGTTCATCCTTCCACACAATAAAGAAAGTGGTTGGTAGATAAATGGGTACCCTGGATGGCCTAGTGGTTAAGACGCTGGTCTGTTGGTGGGGCGTGGTTCGGATTTCACGTTAAACTGTAGGTCTAAGGTGGAGTGAAAAGTTTGACCTTCGTCAGAAGGTTACCAAAGGTATATATATATATTAGTGATGTAGGTCACATTCGCATCCGCATCCGCATCCGCGGAACATCCGCACATTTTCTCGCATCCACATCCGCATCCGCACTTTGGACTGCGGATGTCGTGCGGATGTGGACCGTTGAGATAAAACGTCATTAATAAGCGGAAATTATCAAATTCTACTATAATAATATAACTATTTCATTGTGCGCAAAAGTGATGCAAGCGACAAGACGAGAGGCTGTTCTTGTATGAAGTTACTCTCTTGCAACCTACTTAGATCCACGTTACAAAGCTAAGTTATTTTCACCTAGTACATTAGAACGAGTTAAATCATCACTTGGCAAAGCAGTTGAAGAGCTTCAATTTCTTGAATCTGTCGCTTCGCCACCCACCAAAAGAATAAAAGTTTCAGTGACAGAACCAACACCTTCAACAAGCAAATCTATCACAGAATCTCTCTCTCAGTTTCTTGAGTCAAGCAGCGATGACGAGACCTACGCGATGTCAAAGATGTAGTAAAATGATCGAGAGCTATCACCAAGAAAAACGCCTGGCTGCATGTGACAATCCTATAGTTGTGGAAAAATCGCAGAATATCTATCCCTTGAGTAAACTTGCAAGGAAACATTTAGCCTGTCCTCCAACAAACGTACCAAGCGAGAGATTATTTAGCAGTGCTGGATTAATATATGATGAAAAGAGAAACAGACTGGCAGCAGAAAAGGCAGAAAAATTAATGTTCCTTAAGCATAACCTTCCTATAATTAAGTTTGAATATTAAACGATGAACATCTTAGTTTACTTTATTTTAATTACTCATTTATAAATATGCCTAATAAAACTTTAAACTTAATATAAATAGTTATCAAGCTAATTAAAGATCTCTTTCTATAAGGGTGGAGGTTGGGGAAAGAGGTCGGTGGGGTGCATTTGAGTTGGGTTCACGTCCCGCATCCTGGTAACACAATTAGGGTTTCTAATTGTGGCTGAAACTCGACAAAATATAACTAATTTATTTGCAGACGAATTCACTAATTGATTTCTATATTAGTTAGATGCTTGATATTATTTTATATGTTCAGAGAAAAGTACAGCAATTATTGTACAATTAATCAATTATACTACATTATAGCTACAGCTCTCTCTATATAATAACTTATTATATACGTTAAACACAACAAATCTCGAATATATCCTAAAAAATAACGAAAATGTAGACATCCGCATCCGCATCCGCATCCGCGGATGTTGAAATCAAACATCCTCGTCCGCATCCGCATCCGCGGATGTGAAAAAAATGACATCCGCTACATCACTAATATATATATATATATATATATATATATATATATATATAAATTATTTCACGAAAGTAACACGTGAAAAATATTTATGATGAATAAAACCTCGAAGGAAAGGAAACAGAATGGTGCTCAAGCCCTTTCGTCATTAGACGAAAGCGCTTGAGCACCATTCTGTGTTTCCTTTCCTTCGTGGTTTTATTCATCATATATATATATATATATATATATATATATATATATATATATATATATATATATATATATATATAATAATAATAATTTCTAAAAAGAAATTAAGTTAATTTGAAAGGGCACACGCAACAAAGTTTTAATCATATATATTGGTAGCCTAGTGGTTAAGACGCTGGGCTGCTGATCGGGGAGGTCAGCTTGTAATTTTGTAATTTCTGACCACCCGTGGTGGGTCGTGGTTCGGTTTCCACGTTAAGCTGTAGGTCTAAGATGGAGCAACAAGCTTGACCTTCGTCAGAATGAACAACTCGGGCAGAAGCAAAACCAAGGTGTATATATATATATATATATATATATATATATATATATATATATATATATATATAGGGTGATCCAGAGAAATGGGACCCAAAAGAAACCCCTGTAACTCTTAAAGTATAAGTCCTTTTATAAAATTATACGCATCATTCGAAAGAGGATAGTTACAAGTTTGTACAGGATTGTATAGGTTTTGACAATACAAGACAAGATACAAAACAAAATAAAAGTGTTAGTTAAAACTAACCCTTCAAGATGACTGCATGGACTGTGGAACAGCTGCGTTTCATAACTGAGCAATATTATGAGCATGGAAGAAGTGTAGTTTCAGCTCAAAGATCTTTCAAGACAAATTTTCAGATGTCAAAATCACCTTCTAAGAAAGTAATCCGTCGGTGTGTCAGAAATTTTTCCCTAACTGGCAGCATTGGAAAAAGAAAACCAACTGGAAGAGTGCGCACAACAAAGATAGACGAGATCATTAACAGAACTCGTGAAATTGTACAGGTAATCCTAACATAAGCATCAGACGTGCTTCTCAGCTGTTAGGAGTTGGATATGGAACAACACACCGTATATTCAAGCAAAATTTAATGCTCTTTCCATATAAAATTCAAACAGTGCAACAACTAAACGATGGAGATTTCGCACGAAGACGACAATTCTGTCAATGGATCCAACAGAAGGTAAATGACACCACCAATTTTCTAGCAACTTTGATTATGTCAGACGAAGCCCATTTTCACTTGAATGGAACTGTAAACAAACAAAATTGTCGTTTCTGGGCAACAGAAAATCCATTGAATATTACCGAAGTCCGTTGCATAGTCAGCGTGTAACTGTTTGGTGTGGTCTTACTGCATCTCAGATCATAGGGCCGTACTTTTTCGAGGATTCCACCGGAAACACGGTCACTGTAAATGGTGATCGCTACGAAAAAATGTTGACCGATTTCCTTATTCCTAAATTAAGAGATCTTTGTCTAGAAACCACTGGTTCCAACAAGACGGAGCTACCTGCCATACCACGAGGAACTGCATGGTAGTTTTGCGTCAAACGTTTCCAGGCTAGTTAATCTCAAGATTTGGAGACGTTGAATGGCCCGCAAGGTCTCCGGATTTTTCTCCCTTAGATTATTATCTCTGGGGATATTTAAAGAGTAGGGTCTACAGAAATAACCCAACGACCTTGCAAGAATTGAAGGCCGCCATCACAAATGAGATACAGGCCATACCACCGCACACTCTTGCAAAAGTGATGCAGAACTTACAAGCGAGAACACTGGAATGCTTGGCAACTAATGGAGCACATTTGAAAGGAGTCATTTTAAAAAAATAAATATTTCATAATAAACTTGTAACTCTACTCTTTCGAATGATATATAGTTTTTATGAAAGGAATTAAATATTAAGAATATTTGGCTTTTTTTATGGGTCCCATTTATCTGGATCACCCAGTATATGGGAAATCTGCATGTCCTGATTATGTAAAACACTTTGAGCAATTAAGAAAAATCATATACTCGTATATTGGTAAATATGTGATTTGGAAAAAAGCAAAAGAGGGACACGATTCAGTTACAGGTCCCAGGGGTATTTTGCAGGGGCTTTTCCATGGGGATGGGGTTGAGGTGATTAGCCAACCCTCTTGCCTTAGTAAATTTACTTTTTTCACAATTCTAACTTTTTGTACAGGGAATTTTTATGTAGAAGGGAACATTTTTACGTACAAAAGACATTATCTTTTGTTCTTTGAAAGCATGGCGAAATGTGTAGATCATCAATGAGCGAAATAGACACCAGAAAACGTTATTTCGAAGCTATTTGAAGCAGATTTTGATACCAACCACTCCCGGATTCCTCGCCCAAATCCTGGAGGAGCCCTTGGTATTTTGAGGGAGAAATCGAGCTTAAAGAGGAAAATTCTAGCCAAGGAATGAGAATGGATCAATTTGAGGTTGCCTTCTTTGAGAGTCCAACTTTTGGATTTTTCATTTTTGGACTGAGACTGAGTAAGAAATGACTGAAGTTTGGAATAGACAAACACAAACAGGCTCCGCGACAACTGAAAACCTTCCCAGCAAGAAAGAGACGCTTATAAAACATTAATAAAACGTTTAAAACGTTTAATAAACGTTCCATTTACTTGCTGGGTTGCATCTCATATTATTTCAGCCTGAATGATGTAACACTTGTCGCTTGAAATACAGTATAGGATAGAACTGTTGTTTAGTTAAGAAAAGAAGTTTCATCTTCACTTTACGATAGCGTCCTTCCGTAAATAAACTTGAGAGAAAGATTAATTTATTATTTAATTAAATTTCTTTAATGTGTTAATTGAAGCAAGTCCAAAATCAACGCAACAGTTAATCAGTCGCGATAAAGACACGAATATATATATTAGTGGTGCACCGATTAATCGGTATCGGCACCTGGCATGCCGATATTAGGAAAATACCTTGCATTGCCGATTAATCGGCATGCAAGGTGCTGATACCGATTAATCGGTGCACCACTAATATATATATATATATATATTATATATATATATAATATATATATATATATATATATATATATATATATATATATATATATATAACTAAAATCTTGACTATGAAATAATTAGAGAAGCCAAAACTTAAAAAGGAATTCTCCTTCATGAAGGCGGACAAAATCGACCCAAAATCTTTTTCCGAAAATTCGATGTCGTGTTTCTTTCCCATGAAGAGAACTCCGCTTGCCTTTGCCTCCTTCAATGAAGGACCTGCGCAGTCAAGGGTTCCTTTGAATGAAGCAACGAACGACAGCCCCTCAAAACATGAATAGAACAAAATACGCATTCAAAATCAACGCTCCAAGATTAAGGCCTTAATCCCTGTATATCGCCTGCTCTCCACAACGTATGTTAAGTACCTTTTGCTCCGTAGTTATAGACTGATATTAATTAATTAATTTATAAACAACCTAATATTATTAATTGACTGAAAATAATGATAATTACTACCTAAATCACAATCCAGAAAATACAATTATTTTTTATAATTTTGGTCAATATATATATATATATATATATATATATATATATATATATATATATATATATATATATATATATATATATATATATATATATATATATATATCGCGTTATGTTACGTGATAAAAAATGCACAAATTATTTTCCGGGAAAAGTCACAATACGAAAATGTATCAGTAAAAGCCAAAATTATCAATAAAAAGTCAGAACCTTTCTTTGTAATACAGAAATATCTCTCCTCAGGGGTCACGTATTTTAATACACCCTATATATATATATATATATACACCTCTCGAACCACAGTATATATATATAATCCCTTGGTTTTATACTGATCCCATAACTTGATATTATTCTATTACAGCGATAAACAAAAGAATCGTGCGTTAGGAGCATATTTAGACAGGGTTATGCACGCTCTAAACATGTTAAGCTTTTGTTCAAGGCCGCAGGGAACTCGTTCAGACACGTGACTTTATTAGTTTAAATATTGATCATTTATTCGCTCCTCTGACTAAAACAGATTTTTTTTTGCTTTGTATCGTGGGACAAATAAAGAATTGGGAAAAAAAAATAATAATATATATATATATACAGAGTGTATATATATATAATATAGATATATATATTATAATATATAATATATATATATATATATATATATATATGAAAATTATTTCACGAAAGTAAACGTGAAAAATATTTATGATGAATAAAACCACGAAGGAAAGGAAGCACAAAAAGGTGCTCAAGCGCTTTCGTCTAATGACATCCTCAGGAACACTGAAGTACATAAAAGGTTACGGCCTATATATAGGTTACAGAAAAAAAAAAAATAATAATAAAAGAAAAATAAATAAATAAATAACATACATACACACAAACATATATATATATATATATATATATATATATATATATATATATACATATCTAACATATACATATATATATACATATATGCAATAAACGGAGAAGTAAAATTAACAAAGAGGCATACAGATTTGTAAGGAAAAATATCGATTTTTAGCACAAGATCAAATGAATTATAAAAATACAAATTTATACTGGAAATCTGCCCGGGTTTTAACACTTTTGCCTTTTGTAGTCAAGTTTCGATATACAGTATATAAAAATAAAATGAAGATTAAAAGTTGATAAAGTGGCATACAAGTTTAAAAGATTTAGCATCCTACCTTTTTATCTAAATCTGTTTTGAAGGAATTCAAAACAACAGGATCGAGTTGAAAAATACCTTTGCTTATGTTGAAGTTATTTGAAAGTTGGATAATGGCAGACTCAAGAATATTTCTGTTAACAATGTTGCTGGAGTGAAATAACACTGAAGCATTATTCCAATCAATACAGTGGGATAACTCTGACAAATGGACAAAAAGAGCACTGGACAACTGTCCTGTTCTAATGGAATATTGATGCTGTTTTATACGTGTGTGCAAATCCTTTCCCGTCTGACCTATGTAAAAGGAATCACATTGTTTACACCCAATTTTATAGATAATGCCTGAATTATTGGTAGGGCTATTTTTTACTAGGATATTTTTCACAATATTGTTATATGAAAATACTACATTAATATCCAAAAGTTTAAGTACATTAGCAATGCCTAAAAAGCCCGGGAAAAATGGTAGTACTAAAATATTTTTGACAAAGTACGAGTGTTATTATTGACACGATAGAAATTCGTTTTGCCTTGTTGAGACAAGATTCCATAAACGCAGATGGATAACACAGATCACTTCCAATACCGTTGATTTTTTTTCCAATTCGGCATCGATGTATTCCGGACTGGCGATCCTAAGGGCGCGGAGAAACATGATGAAAAAATGGCCTTCTTAGTGGGGGTGTCATGTCCCGAGTAAAAGTGTACGTAGGACAAATTGTTTGTTGTTTTCCGATAGATACTAAACTTAAAAACTGGGCTTTCCCTATGTACACGCACATCCAAAAATGGGATTGAATTGTCTTGTTCCACTTTTAAAGTAAACTTAATGGGGGGACTTGATCATTTAACTGAAGGAGGAAGTTATCCAGGTCACGATTCATGGGCCAAAGACACAAAATATCGTGACGTACCGCAACCAAGGGATGCCAACCCCCAGGATTCTCGGAATGTAGTAATTTCGAAAAACTCCATATAAATATTGGAGAGGAGGGGCGATAAGGGGTTGCCCATGGCCATCCCAAACACTTGTTGATAATACTCGTTATTGAAAGTGAATTTACAGTCTTTGATGCAAAGCTTAATAAGTTCCAGAACAATGTGATGAAGGTAGTGGCAGGTCATACTTATGTAATTCTTAGGAGAGAAAGTCAAGCATAATCATCAATCGGCACTTTTGTAAACAATGAACAAACGTCAAAACTGATCAATCTATCGTTAGTTTTCAGTACGTGCATTATTCAATTTTTCAGTAAGATCCATGGAATTTTTTACATGTGAATCAGAGATAGTTCAGAGAAGGGGGACAAGACTTTGACAAGCCATTTGGAGAGTTTATAAGTAATAGAGCCCACCGAGCTAATAATAGGGCGCATAGGGTTGCCAGGTTTGTGGGTTTTTAATAAGACCGTGAAGGTAGGGCAGAGAAGGTGAAGTGGACATGAAAAGCGGAATTAAGTCCTTATGATCTTTGAGAATGCGTTTCAAGCCACTATTAAATGATTTGATGACGTCATCCTCGCGGGTTCTTCCTAAGTTTGCTGTATGTGGCGGGGTCCTGGAGAAGCTCGTTCATCTTTCCGATGTATTTCCACTTTGTCCATAATAACTATGGTGTTAGCCTTGTCTGCTTTAGTAATATGGAGCTCCCCATCTTTTTTTAATTGTGAGAGGCCATCGCGAAAACGTTTAGGAAAGTTATCTTCGTAATTACCATTCGCCGCACTATAAACGAGGCCTTTAACTATGTTAAACAAATACTGAGGGAGATTACACTGTTTTTCAAAACACGCGAGACTGTAACAAATTTGTAAAGCCGAAGTTTTTTTAACAATAAAAAAGGACATACCATATCCATGGGCACTTTTTGCATCGTCACTAATGTTTCTCGAAGAAAGGTTCAAAACACACTTTGAGCTTGCTTTTTTACTCCACTGACTATTTCGAATGAGACTTTTAATTTTCCGATCCAAAATGTTACGAAGTGAAGTAGTTCTCCGACGCAACTCGTTGTAAATTTCATCAAACAAAGGTTGGATCCACGGTTGGGGAATAACGGTTACAAAATTATATTTGGCGATGTTTAAATTTTTGAAGGCGGACCACTCATTTTGTCTGGTGACTTCAATATGTTTCTTTAAAATTAATCTGCTGAAGTTGTGAACGGATGGTCGTCAATTTGTCTGAGGCGAATCGGAAGCAGGGATTTGGGAAGAACTTGCTCCTCTAGACAATTAGTAAGAAACTTTCGTCGGATACGAATTGCATGCCCTTCATTAATGTAGAAGAAAACACGGACACAAACGGAGACAAGAGAGGGAACAGCAAGCCGAAGGAACGCGTGGTGTTCATTATATGAAAATTATTTCACGAAGTAAACACGTGAAAAATATTTATGATGAATAAAACCACGAAGGAAAGGAAACACAAAACGGTGCTCAAGCGCTTTCGTCTAATGACATTCTCAGGAAACACTGAAGTACATAAAAGGTTACGGCCTATATATAGGTTACAGAAAGAAAAAAAAAAATAAATAAATAACATACATACACACAAAACATATAATATATATATATATATATATAATATATATATATACATACATAATATTCTACACATATACATATATATATATACATATATGCAATAAACGAGAAGTAAAAATTACAAAAGAGGCATATTGCATATATGTA
>JAJOZX010012537.1:0-17500 GCA_023014485.1 Bathynomus jamesi
AACGGGTACCGCATAACGCAGTACCGCAAAGGATCGCTGAAAGTACAGCAGTACCGCTACCGCATTCAAATTTCCCGCGGTACTTTCCGCGGTACCGACCAACACGGTAGTACCGCAGTACCGCAAAAAAAACCGCAAGTGCCCAGCTCTGAATTTACTGTCTGCAACAAATATTCTAATTTTCGGAGATTTTAATTTCCCATTCATATCATGGAAGAAAAATGACGAAGTTATATATGTTGAGAAGTTTCAAGGCAACATTACTAAAGATGACAGAACCCAATTAACGATGCTATTAGATATTATGGAACATTACGCCTTCACCCAGGAAATCGGTGAAGCCACGAGAAAGGAGAACGTTTTCGATTTAATCTGGACAAATAACAACGAGATAATAATAAACAAAAAAGTAACGCACACATTCTCCGACCATAACCTCATCGATATACAATTGAAGTTAGCACCCAGAGGTCCGAAAACGCATCCTAGAGAGGCAGATGGAATATTTTAAGGCTTAAACATAAATTCAAAGAAAGTAAATTGGGAAAATGTAAATAAAAATTTAGAGGTAAATTGGGAATTGCTACTACACGAGAAGACTCCACAAGAAATACTATGTATAATAGAGACGGAAACCAAACCTATAATACTGAAACATATTCCAGAGAGACAGGAAAGAAAACGTAGCAAGCTCGAGAGGAAATCAGGACTCTATTCAGGCAACGAAGACAAACCGTTAAAACATCTCCATAGATGCAGAACTGATGCAAAGAGACTCAAACTAGAGAGGAAACTTGGCGAAATAGAAATGGACCTAAAGCAAACATTCAACATAAGACAACGAGGAGGAAAACAAGGTAGCAGAAAACATAAAAAATAACCCAAAATACTTCTACACTTTTGCGAAAAGGAAAATGCAGTGTAAGGAGAGTATTGGACCGTTGATAGACGGGGAGGCCGAATACACAAATGACCCGAAAGAAATAAGTGAACTGCTTAGGGAACAATTTAAATCTGTGTTAGCACCCCTAAGTCCGAGATGGAAGTGGAAAACCCAGACGAGTTTTTCGACATGATACAGATCAACCAAGAACAAATCCCGGCACAAACCTATTAATGGACTTCGAGTTCACGGAAGGAGATGTAATTACGGCCTTATCACAGATGCGAGACAATTCAGCGCCAGACACATGGAGTGCCACATTTCTGAAGAAATGCAAAGAGAGTTTTGCAAAACCGCTATACTTACTATGGAGGAAATCACTCGACACAGGACAAATTCCACTCCCCTTAAAGAACGCGAACATTGCTCCCCTATTTAAAGGTGGTAACAGAACAATGCCCAAAAATTATCGGCCAGTGACTCTCACCTCACACCTTATAAAGTGTTTTGAACGCATAATTAGAGCCAAAACTACCTACTACCTACAAGAAAAAGACTTATACAACCCAAATCAACATGGGTTCAAGGCGGGTAGATCATACCTGTCACAGCTACTAGACCACCAGGAGAAAATATTAGGAACATTGTGTCGAGGACAAAACATTGATGTAATATATACTGACTTTGCTAAAGCCTTCGATAAATGTGACCATGGAATCATAGCACACAAACTTAAGGATACAGGAATTACTGGAAAGCTAGGAAGGTGGATTTAATTTCTTGACACAAAGAGTGGTGGTAAACGGAGTTAAATCGGAAGTCTCGGAAGTCGTGAGCTCTGTCCCACGAGGGACAGTATTAGCTCCCTTGCTGTTCATAATAATGATTGCAGATATTAAGAACAGTATTGTATCATGCTTCACAGATGACACAAAGATATGTAAGGAAATATTGAACGAAGATGACATAAGAAAACTACAAAACGACATTGAAACCTTATTCCAGTGGGCAGAAGACAACAATATGAAGTTCAACGAAGAAAAATTCCAACTTCTAAGATATGGTAATAATAAAGAGCTACAGAAAAAAAGGGTACAAATCTCCGCAAGCCAAACAGATAACACCAAATCCACAAGTCAGGGATCTTGGAGTAATAATGTCGTCGGACGCAGAATTCAGAGAGCACTATAAAATCAAAATCACAACGGCTAGAAAAATAATGGGAATCATCTGGAGGAGCTTCCGCAGCAGAAAAGCAAACATCATGCTCAAATTATGGAAGAGTATAGTCCTACCAATAATTGAGTATTGCTCAGTACTCACAAGCCCACACAGAAAAAGAGACATTGCGAGCAGTGAAGCTATACAAAGGACTTTTACGTCTAAGATGGAGGAAACGGAAGGTGGAGACTACTGGTCTCGACTACAATCCCTGGAACTCTACTGTCTTGAAAGAAGGCGCGAGCGGTACACAATAATATACATATGGAAAATACTTGAGGACTCTGTCCCTAACCTCAGAAATGAAATAGAAACAAACTGGAATGAGAGAAGAGGCAGATTTTGTACGGTCCCAGCTGCGGTGGGACAAGGAGCCATGAAAACGAGGATTGAAAATACCCTCAGAATACGGGGCCCAAAGCTTTTCAATGTCCTTCCAAAAGAAGTGAGGAATCTCCAGCACACCGACCTGAATAACTTCAAGAACCAGCTGGACAGATTCTTGCGCAAAGTCCCTGACCAGCCATGCGTGGCTGGCTACGAGGGCAGAAGGAGATCAGAGAGCAATTTCCTCCTTCACACCAAGTCCCGCAAATGAGGTGGGATGCTGCAGAGGGGTCGACTGCAGATCGATCCTGAACCGTCGTTCAAACTCGACAAAAGTAAGTGATATATATATATAAAATCAATGTCAAACAATTAAATAATGATTTAAAGTTAAAATAAATATCAATGATGCTTTAAAGGCTATTATTAATTATAATCGTGTGAAATTTTGCACCCCTACGGGCCTCTCTCTCTCTCTCTCTCTCTCTCTTATAAAAATAAATAAAAAATAAAAAATAATAAAAATCTTGGTGTATTTTAACCATTACACAAAATTAGTGAATGATATTACTGTGATTATTAAAACTTATTGGATGATTACGACTTATTATATTTTTATTATTTTATTATTTACTTATTTTTTTTCAAATGAATAATTCAATAAAAAAAGTAATTTCCAATTTTGTAACGAGAGAGAGAGAGAGAGAGAGAGAGAGAGAATTGCAATTACTAATTAAAAAATTTAACAAGTTTTGAAATTTTAATAATTAAAAATCGACTTTTAATATATATATATATATATATATATATATATATATATATATATAAAATTTTGATTGTTTCGAGATGCCATGACAAGTTTGGCGTCATATTTATTATGATCGTTACGCGGCAAAATTTATTTTGGCTTTTCTGTCAACGAATTTTGGCTATGACTCAAATTCATGTTTCGTAAAATTAAATTGTAATTAATGTCGAATCTGCGACAAAATTCCATTAAATAGTCGGTAATAAACAAAAGGGCGTTAACTAAAGTGAAAATAAATTTAAAAAAATATATATATAACCGGAATAAATATAATAAATAAATAAATAAATATTTTTTTTTTTTAATAATTCATTTATTTATGCAGTTTAAAACTAATATAATATTTCGCAAGAGAATTTCAGAAGAAGGAAAAAGATAGTGACCTTTTTTTGGGTTAAGACAAAGCAAAGTACCAAAATGACGATATACTTTTCAGGGGGTCTTATATGACGAAAAAATTGACACCAATTTGGAGTTTATATATATATATATATATATATATATATATATGCTGCAAACCCACACGGAAAAAGAAAAACGATTCCAAGGCCTTTCGTGTATTCAGAGCTACACCTCGTCAAGGCCTTGGAATCGTTTTTCTTTTTCCTTGTGGGTTTGCAGCATTCATTCATTCATTTCACGTGTTTAATTGTGAAATTCATCCCATATGTATATATGTATATATATATATATATAATATATATAGTGGAAACCTGATATAGAGTTTCCTGTTAGTTTCTATTTGAATCTAAAAAGAAAACAAAAGTCTGAATTTCTCCGACCCAAATAGGCGGAGCGAAGCATGCACAAGATTTCTTGTGTAGCGAAGCAGAGTAACAGAAAGCCCACGAGGCATTTATTTTTTTCTGCTTTCTTCGACATTCACGCTGACCCCTTCCATATTATTATGTTGCTTCCAAGGTGTGGAGCCGCCTCATGTTCCACACAGATCGGTTTCATTAACCTTTTAGTGACTGGAGGCTTTTTAAGATTAAATATAATCGTCTGGCGTTTGCCAGAACCAAATTGTGCAGTGGAAGGGCGTTACTTGAATGATTAAACAAAAAGAATTTTATTTATTTATTTATTTATTTACTTATAAACTTTTAATTTTATTTCAGTTATTTATAAATATATTCGAACATTACATACTGTACTGGACAGACAGACAGACAGACAGACAGACACAGACAGACATAAATAAAAATCAGTATGTAATTTTTTAGCTATACCTCTAAACTGTCTACTTCAAAACTGACAATACGAATGAACTAAATTCTACTCTGCAAATAATATTTGAGAACTGCTTTTTTGGTAGATCAAAAGTAAATTGAAAATAGATCAAAGGCTCGTTTCTTGAAAAAGAAGAGTTCCGTAGAATTTTAAAAAAAGTACACTTTTTGAGGTCAAAGAAAACTTTTCCCATTATTTTCGACATACTTTCAATGTATTAAAGATACTCCTTAAATAATCTACGTTCAGAGAATTTAGGCTTAATTATACTCCCAGTTTTAAAGCAGGCACAGTGAACATGATTTACAGTCTATCAATGTTCATTGATTAGTAACAGGATATTCGAAAAGAAACTCAACCCATTGGAAAATGCATATATCATTGCAACCTAACCCTTTTTTTTCTATTTTGGGTTGCGTTTCTTTTTGAACACCCTGTATTTAATATTTTTTTCTGTACTTAAATATTGACTAAACAAAATGCAACTTTAACATAAATTAAAATAAAAATTGGAGCGAAACTGCACGAATAATACCACATGTACAATCATTTCAAAAAAGTCCTATTGTGAACCGCCCCATGTAGTTTTTTTTTTTTACCGTATTTATCAGTAAGGAACGTGGAGTTTTATGACAGACCAGACAGGAGTTTCTGAGTGGACTGTACCCATAGTTACCCTTCCGTCCGGAAGCATGATACGCGTGATCAACAACGTTATCAAAAAGATCTTTATAAAATTGATTAAATACGAAACATATTTCTCGAAGAAAACCTAATTTTAATCTTAAGAAATAACTTGACCATTACACACTCACCTTCCTCCGTAAATCTCCTGATTAAGGGGTGTTTCTTCATCCGAAAGTTCTTCATAATTTCCAATTAATCCTGCAGGCATCTGAAAAAAAAATAAAAATATATATATATATATATATACTGCATATATAACTAAATGTAAATATCTATCTATCTATCTGTCTATCTGTCTATATGACAGACACATGAAGCCTGTAGATAGAAAACAAATATATCTATATTAAAAATCTAGACGTTTCAGTAGACACAATAGCCCTTCTCAAGCCTCTTCAGAGAGATGTATAGGGTCTGCCAAATCTTACAGACTTCCAATAAATACTTGCTCTCCTTTTATGGCTTATCATACTAAACGACAAATATATATATATATATATATACACACATATATATTGAGACATGTGACGTATACACTGTACATTTCTGATTTCGAAATGTTTGACAAGCGTGAAAAGATAACGTGAAAAGATAAGTGTGTGTGTGTGTGTGTGTGTGTGTGTGTGTGAAGTGGACACTTCTATATACACATTATTATTATTGTTATCTTTGTGATTTCCTTGTTTTAACACTCAATTGAATGGGTCAAAACTTTTTATCTTCATTTGTTTACACATTCATTTTATATCATTTTTATTCATCTTCATTCAATAACTTTTGCATAATTTAAAAATGTATTTTCATTTCGCTAAAAATAAAATAATTAATTTTAATTTTTCCAAAAAATTAAAATAATAATAATAATATCTAAAAATAATAATAATAAGATCTCTTTTGTATTTAATAATAATTATTATTATTTTTAGCGTTGTTACATTTTATGTTTAAAATAATGAAGGAGAATAAAAATAGTACAAAAAGAGTGAGGGATTGAAGACAACCAGTAACAGGCGGAGAATTGATGAGACGAAAAGCCTTTGACTCCACACGGTCAAGTAGAGCTGTGTGGGTTGAGCCACCCCACGCATGAGAAGCGTGCTCCATACAGGGGCGGACAAGACCCCTGTACAAAGATAGCAAGTGAACGGGGGTGAAGAAACTACCAAGGCGGTACAGCACACCTAACCTCTTAGAAGCTGTTTTAGAAAGAGAGTATATGTGATCTTTCCAGGAAAGATCAAGAGAAAAGGAAACACCAAGAATGTTAAGAAAAGAAGAAAGCTTGAGTTGTGTATTGTTGAAGGTAAGGGGATAGTCGTGTGGAAGATTGTGACGAGTAGACAGATGAAAGAACCGAGTCTTTGAGGCACTGAAAGCCACAAGGTTTTCTCTGCCTTAATCAGAAATAGTAGAGATCAGAGGTCAGGTGTACCACAGCCTTCCTACGCGAAGCGTGGAGTGACTGTTGAGAAGAACGCTTTGTGAAGTGGGTGGAGAAGTGAAAAGTGGAATCATCGGTATAGGAATGCAACTTAATAGATCACTGATAAATAAAAGGAAAAGAGTGGGTGACAGGACAGAGCCCTGAAGAACACTACTGTTAATATCTTTAGAAGAACAGTGGCCATCTACAACCGCAGCTGTACTGTAGATTAGCCAGAAAGGAAATTAGAGATAAAAGTACAGATAGAAAGATAAAAACCTAAAGAGGGCAGTTTCGAAATTAAAGATTTGTACCAGACTCTATCAAAAGTTTTTATGTCTAGCGCAATAGCAAATATTTCACTGAAATCCAAGTCAGACAGATATGCGAGAAAATCGCCAGTAGAGCGTCCCTTGCTGAACCAATACTGACGATTTGAAAGAAGATTGTGAGAAAAGCACGAAATCAAAACAATTGGTTGATAGTTGGAAAGTTGAGAGGGGTCACCTTCTATGGGACAGGATGAATGAAAGCGAACTTCCAGCAAGAAGGAAAAGTACCAGTTGAGAGACAAAGACGAAAGAGTTTGCCTACGCAGGGTGTCAGCACAGAAACACAGTTCTTGAGAACAACAGGAGAGACACTATCAGGACCGTACGCCTTCCTGGAATTGAGCCCAGATAGGGCAGAAAGAACATCTTTGGAGGAGTTTCTACTTTCAGACAATTAAAGTCAGAGGGAGGAGGAGATGGAGGAACAGCACCGGAATCGTCCAGGGGTGAGTTGAAGGCGAAAATTTAAGCGAAGAGGTCAGCTTTATAGGGAGAAGAGACGGCAACTGAGCCGTTGGAATGGAAAAGAGGAGGGAAAGAAGAAGTAAAGTTGTTGAAGAGGTTCTTGGTTAGATGCCAGAAAGAGCGAGAAGAATTAAAGTTGGATATAGGTTTTCACATTTTTGTCTAATGAAGGAATTTTTGGGGGGAGTCGAAGAACAGACTTTGCAAGTACATCATGGTATCAAATTTATACCATTCTTTATACTTTATAACCCGGCTGGAAAACACTCTTTACAATAACCAAATATACCATGATAGGAAGAAGTTTACAACCAATCTAAACCAACCATGCGAGGCTAGAACTAGTTATTTATAACTCTGTTACCAGATCCAGTAACCAAATATACCATGATACAAACAACTTCACAATGTAAACCAACCATGCGATGATACAACTAGTTATTTATAAGCTCTTTACTATATACAGTAAACAGTATAATCTATAAATAATTAGACCGATTTTCAATAAAGTGTCATAATATTTGCCTGAATACTGTAATGAAGATTTTTACTTTTTGTAGTGCGTCGTCCATATCATGCAGTGAGTTAACCAAAACACACTAAGTTCTTAATTCGGTTTTTCTTTTTTATGATGTCTCATTTTCCGTCCTATCAGCGCTAAGACGTGACCAAATCGTAACAGTGCTTCCCGCTAGATTAGCAAAATTAAGCGACGTTACGCCTGGGTGGTAGTGGGATGGGTAACTGTTTTCTGTGTCAAAATGATGTAGCGACTCGTGGTTTGCATTCCGCGTAAAGCCGTAGGTCCCCTCCGCCATATGACCCTAAATGTTGCGAAGGAGGCTAAACAGCCCTCAAAAGTACACACACACACACACCACACACACACACACACACACACACACACACACACACACACACACTCCACCCTATCATGACGTCATTACTTTGTTCCTCGTGACGTCACGGCATTAGTCGAGAGAAGCCTTCAATTAACGCGAATAGAACACCTTTAAGAGCAGGTGTTAGTGGGTGTTTGTACTTCCTTATTTGGCTTCCGAGCAAGAAATTCGAGGTCTGTCGCCGAACTGACACATGCACCTTGATTTGTTGTCGTAATGCAATTGTTAAATGTAATAAAACACAGGCGATGATGTCGCACGATTATATTCTACCCCAAAAGAAAATAAGAATATGGTACTGGTATAAACCATGACCCAATTGGATGGTACTTTGTCACACACACACACACACACACACACACACATATATATATATATATATATATATATATATATAATATATATATATATAACTGTTTAAGTGGAAGTATAAATTAAGCATTTTACATAGAGCACCATATATATATATAATATATATATATATATATATATATATATATATATATATATATAATATATATATATATATTCGTATATAGACAGTGTATTATTATGGCATGACAAAAGAGTGACGTGGAGCATGCCCTATAGCTTGCTTGTGTGGGCACAAATTTTTTTATCCGGCGTTGCGTACCCTCCTCCACAGTAACAGTCTCTAATAAATATATATATATATACACCTTTTACAATACCTTTATAATTTGATGATAATATAATTGATAAATTAATTTTAGGCAACTTTCCTAATTGCGAGAAGAGATGTTTTCCTTGATTAAATGTGAAGTTACTTTTTTCAATAGACTTCGCAAAAGTCGCTAAAAAGCCCTAATAATAACGTAAATCACCATAAAAACTACTCATTTTCTTTAGTTCTCATTTCTGTGGAGTTGCAAATCCCATTAACTGTTTATACAATGTATTATTTTCATTATTATTATTATTACTATTACTATTATATATACTATTATTACTATTATTGTTATTATTTTGGTTATTAATTTGTTTATGCAATAATCGCTAAAATAAAAAATTCTATCTTCAAACTCCGTGTTTTCAATCGATATTTATGAGTGTAATAATGATTTTTTTGAATTGAACGTACGCAAGTTGTGATCTTTTGTTTTCTGAGATTTTAATCAAAGTAAATTTTAGGTTATGGGTTGTATTATTTTTTTTATTGTGTTGTGACGCAATCAAGATTCGTTTTTGGATTATATAAAATTATGAATTAGTTCTCTTATATATATATATATATATATATATATATATATAATATACAGTGGTGGAATTAAAAAAATTTAAGAAACCGGTTCGCCCTCCCCTCCCCTCCCCTTCTCCTCTCCCTTCCGTGTCGGAAATGAAAACTAAAAAATGTTTTTGTTGAAATTCTTTATTTAATTTCCTTTTAAATATTTCCAAATCGCCTCCAAATCGAACTCGAGAAATTTTAGGAACCGGTGCGAACCGGCTGAATGCCACCACTGTATATATATACTAAACAATTTAAAATATTATTTAATTAATTAACTGTTCATGCTAATAATATTTTAGTTTATCCTTAAATTGCTTAATTTTCTGTCATTTTCTAATAAATGTACACATACTGTACACGATAATAACCTCTAATAATATAGTTCACAAAGGTTATATTAGAAATTCAACGTACCACACTACATTTCCCGTTATATTTAAATAAAAAAATGTCTTTTTTAAAAAAATTTGCAATTTTGGAATAAAAAAATTTTTTTAACCTAAAATATTGATTAAATAATTAATTCCTTATTTTAATTTTTATTATTTTATTTAATAGTTTTTAATATTATTAATTTTATTTGAGGTATATTTTCTCTAAAGCAAAAAGGGAGTAACTACGCATAACAAAAAAAAAAAAAAAATTGTATTTCAAATGTTACAACAGACACGATTTACTAAGTTTGGCGCTTTTTTTTTTTTTTGTTTTTGTTATGAAAAAATTATCCGAGCGGAGTAAGCCAAAAGTTTAGCAAAGTAGCGTACTAATAAGGACCAATGATTATTACTTCAGTTTTATTTATTGCATTAATAATTCAGTCAACATCAAAATAAAATTTGCCATTAATATAGATATATATATATAATATATATATATATATTATATACAGACCGTGCATGGAACAAGGAACTCTTCTGGGAAAATTAAATCCACTATAGTTTGAATAAGTAATGGTAAATGACAAACACTATAATTTTTTTCTTTTTCATGATGTTAGCCCGACGTTGGAGCCTCTTTGTGAGTGACCCGTTGCCCACGTCGGGCTAACATCATGAAAAAGAAAAACTATAGTTTGTCATTTACCATTACTTATTCAAACTATAGTGGATTTAATTTTCCCAGAAGAGTTCCTTGTTCCATGCACAGTCTGTGTGTATCATGAAAAAGCCTCAGGGAACCATTCTGAGTTCAACCCCATATATATATATAATTATATATAATATATATATGCTAAACATTCGTTTTCAAAAAGTGAAATACATTAGTTGAATTACTCTGTGTGTGTGTGTGTGTGTGTGTGTGTGTGTGTATGTGTGTGTGTGTGTGTGTGTGTGTGAATAATAATGATGTTGACATACCAGAGTAAAGAAAAGGAAATACCAAATGTTGAACTTTTCATTTTTTCCTCTCTCAAATTGAGTGCTTTGTTCGCACGCCGGAAAGTGTCTCAAGGTAGACTCAAGTGTGACTCATTCTCAAGGTAGAACTCAAGATTGCGTAAAGATCAAGTTTCCCCCTCGAGAAATATATATATATATATATATATATATATATATATATATATATATATTATATATATATATATATATAAGGTCGTACTTTAATAACATTAAAAGTATGCAATTTTCCTACACAAAGCTATACGAAGAAATGAAATACCCAGATCGTATTTGATACCCTGTAATAACATGACAGCGACATTTTCCCTTCTCACTTCACACTTATTACACGCGAGATCATTAAAAAAAAAATAGACAGACATGATATTAAAAATAGATAATCGAGTGTTTTTTCTATTGAAAAAAGTTCAATGGTTGACCTTTTTTTTAACTTTTTTCTTATGGTTTGGACCGAGAGTCAAAATTCGTGTTATTGTTTTTCTTTTTTGTTTATCATTTTTATTTTTTTTTCATCCTGTCTCAAAAAACAATTTATAATAAGTTAAATTAACATTTTTTTTGCGCCCCCCCCCCCCCAAAAATAAAAATTTCTTTCTCAGGCAAAAATTGTCTAATATTATTATTATATTTTATAATCATTAGTTTTTATGACGTTCTTTTTATCTTAATTTTGATGGACACTTTTTTAAATATAGTTTTAAATTACACTTCATATATATATATATATATATATATATATATATATATATATATATATATATATTCGTGAGGTTACTGTGAGAGCATACGAAGTTTATCAATACTTTTGAGATGTTTCATGGCCATTTGCGAATTTTAACACGCATGCGCGCATCTCTGTATAATGTAACATAATCCTTCATGCGTCATTATTATTAAATTTAACATTACGATTCGTGATCGTTGTTATTACTAATATTATTATTTCGTTATTATTTTCTCTCATATATATATATATATTATCTATCTATTACCTATCTATCATATATCCTGACATCCGTGTTCATGCAGAACCTTGGCTGTGAATGCAACATCTTCATAAACGACCTTCTCAGTTTTGTGGCAAAATTACGATTACAGTAATCTCTGTAGCCATGCTTCGATGCGTTTAAGTTAATTCAAACTGTACTATGTATTACACTTTTTCTGTGTAGTTAGTATGCAAAAATGTTTAAATCATATTCATTTTCAAGGAAAATCCTTCATATATATATACAGGGTGGGCGGAAAGTAGCTCCCTATTTTGGATTGGTAAAAAAATATGTATATTATCCATTTATTTCAGAAGAAATAATATGAAAAGGTAGGCATACATGGTAGGTTTTCTCTAAAATTCAATGTGGGCTCCAACTCTTTCCACCAGCTTCTGGAGCCGCCCAGGAATGGCGTCCACTGACTTTAGCAGGAACTCCGGCGGGATGGAGGACATGACTTCCCGAATTCGGTCCTCCAGTTCTTCCAATGTCCTCGGTTTGGTGCGGTGTAGACTTCTTCCTTTACCCACCCCCAAAGAAAGAAGTCGCACGGTGTCAAGTCGGGGCTCCTGGCTGGCCATTGATGTGGACTGGTATGACCTCAGATCAGGTTGTGGGCCCGTTCCTTCTGCGCAACACCATGAATGCTGAGCGGTACCTTGCTATGTTGCGAAACGAGGTCTGGCCGGTTGTCAGCACATGGGAGAACATCGACGATCTGATATTTATGCAAGATGGCGCCCCTCCGCACTTCGCTCTTGTTGTCCGTGAGTGGCTGGATGCCCACTTCCCTGGGCGTTGGATGGGTCGTCGTGGTCCACATCAATGGCCAGCCAGGAGCCCCGACTTGACACCGTGCGACTTCTTTCTTTGGGGGTGGGTAAAGGAAGAAGTCTACCGCACCAAACCGAGGACATTGGAAGAACTGGAGGACCGAATTCGGGAAGTCATGTCCTCCATCCCGCCGGAGTTCCTGCTAAAGTCAGTGGACGCCATTCCTGGGCGGCTCCAGAAGCTGGTGGAAAGAGTTGGAGACCACATTGAATTTTAGAGAAAACCTACCATGTATGCCTACCTTTCATATTATTTCTTCTGAAATAAATGGATAATATACGTATTTTTTTACCAATCCAAAATAGGGAGCTACTTTCCGCCCACCCTGTATATATATATATATATATATATATATTATATATAGAGAGAGAGAGAGAGAGAGAGAGAGAGAGAGAGAGAGAGAGAGTTCAAAAAGAAATGCAACCCAAAGTAGAAAAGAAAAGGATTAGGTTACAATGATATAGGCATTCTCCAATGGGTTGCGTTTCTTTTTGAACACCCTGTATATATATATATATATATATATATATAATAATATATATATATATATATATATATATATATAAAACGGAAATTGCGCGAAGGTGAATACGGATTTGGACGTTCTTTGGACTACGTTAGCACGGAGCATTGTTGCGTTCAGTGGTGATGAACCACGTATGGAGGCCTCGTCAGTACATTGACCCCTATTTGTTTGGTAATACTGCTGAGCTGCTTGTGCCTGAAATGGGCGTATGGGTGTATGGGCAGAATGGCGCTCTATGTGAAAAGATGTTAAACTCTTCATACTTCCAGTTACGCTATAAATGTATATAAATGTATCGATATATATATATATATATATATATATATATATATATATATATATATATGATGAATAAAACCACGAAGGAAAGGAAACACAGAATGGTGCTCAAGCGCTTTCGTCTAATGACATCCTCAGGAACACTGAAGTACATAAAGGGTTACAGCCTATATATAGGTTACAGAAAAAAAAAAACTATACACACATATATACATATATATATATATATATGGTGATTTGCATCTGAATTTTAATTACAGATATTTAATGAGTTAGCAATTGCATGTTTTAAACCTATAAAATTTGTATATCGCTACCGTCAAACTACAACTGGTAATAACATACTTGAGCTTCAGCGCTATTGCAAGTGCTGTTCGTATTTTCCCCTCGAGAGAAAACTGAAAAACTGAGGGTTATAATTAATAAGTCGTCGGGCCTGACCTTTTAAGAGAAGATTACTCACTTCATACCTTAAACTTTAATGAATCTCTCCCACATGATGGGGGTGTTTCCTCAGAGTGGAACGATGCAAAAGGTGTAATGAAAGCATTTCTCAAGAAATGCCGAGTGGAAGAAAGTTGTATAAGAACAACAGGTTAATGCACGGTCTTAAACCAGCCGTTGGGAAGCTTCTAAAGTAATAAACTCCTAATTGGTATAGAGTACGGCTTTAACCCTAGGACAATGTGGGACCGCACACATAGAGACTAGAGTCGGGTCTACGTAACTCCATAATGAAAATTACATTTGTAGGTTAAATTAAACAACTTAGTGTTACTGAATAATAATAAAAAAATAACTTGGGTACAATAAAAGACATTATTTCCAGAAAAACAGACGTACTTTTATTGTAATAGGTCACTCTGGCTTTCTAGGGTCAAACAAAGGAGATTATGCTTCGCAACTTATTAGCGTGTTCAGTAATGCGGTGATCCAATATGAAACCAAATTAGTATTCTTAAGTTCTGTAGAAGACTTTTCATAAATGTCCTATATTGAAAACTAAAAAATAAATGCCCCAGGGCATCTGGTATCGGATGCAAATGAGTAAGCAGATGGTTAAAGTAACAGAGGGCAAGGAAGGACTTTAAAAGAAGCAAAGGAAAAAACCCTGGGTAAATGTACTGAACGGAGTGCCGCAAGGGCAGGGATCCTCCTGGAACCAATATATATATATATATATATATATATATATATATATATATATTCGTGTGAAGAGATCAACACACGGAATATCAACAAAGTATATATAAATATATACCATCCTCTGCGCCCAGATTATGTAGCGACCGTGGTTCGGATCCCACGTAAAGCTGTAGGTCACCTCCGTCATATGACCTTAGATGTTGCGAAGGAGGTTAAACAACCCCAAAAAAAATATATATATATATATATATATAACAAAAGTAAATAGATGCTTTTGTTTTTTTCCCCAAAAAATTTTTTATTTGAATGAATAAATAATAAATACATTTATTGGAACAATAAATGTAAAAGGGAAAGGAACACGATTTTGAATATATTGATACAATTAATCTATTATTTATTGATTTTTATAATCAAATAATTAAAAAAAAAATGTTTATTTACTTTTGCCAACTCTAGAGAGAGAGAGAGAGAGAGAGAGAGAGAGGAGAGAGAGAGAGAGAGAGAGAGTATATATATATATATATATACTCTCTCTATCAAATGTTCCGTGCGATGATTCCTCATTTCACGAAGGTCAAGCTTGTCGTCCCTCCTCTCGAGTTGGCCTGGTGAAGTAGTGAGTTGGTTTCTTGTACTCTCCACCTCACATTGTACGCCCGGCTCATTGGGGGTTATTCTAAGCCAGGCGTCTAATCTTCTTTTGAAGATGTCCACCGCAACAGCACTCGTGTTCCTTAGGTCTTTAGGCAGCTGATTAAACAGTTTTGGTCCTCTCAGGACAAAACTATTTTCTTTCAGGGTTAAGGATGTTCCCTGTCTAGCCTTTAATTTGGGAACGCGACACAGTCTTCCTTTTCTACTTTCCACTGTTGTTCGGGGAGTTAGAGGGTTCAGAGTAAGATTAGGGACTAGTTTCTCCATTATTTTTCCAAGTGTAAATAATGGTGTATCTCTCTCTTCTCCTTTCCAGTGAATATAGGTTTAATTCACGTAACCTTTCCCAGTAATTTAGTTCTTTGCACCCACTGATCTTGGCTGTAAAGCTTCTCTGAATCCCTTCTAGCTGTCTAATGTCTTCTTTTTTGTATAGGCATGTTAGGACCGAGCAGTATTTCAATTTGGGTATAATCAGTGTTTTCAGTAGAGGAATCATTATATTACTATCGCTTCGTTTAAAGGTTTTCAATATCTACCTAGTTATTCTCTTTGCTCTGTTTACTGCTATCTTATTTTGTTTCAAATTTCGCATCATCAGTCATTACAACCTCTAAATCTTTTGCTTTGGAATTTCTCTGAATTTCCTGTCCATTTGGGGTATAATATTCCATGGATTTTAGGTCCTCTGTTTTTCCGTACAGCTGAAATTCCTGTGTTAAACTTCATATTGTTGTCTTCCGTCCACTCATAGATTCTGTTCATGTCTGTTTGTAGAGATCCTATATCTTCTGGGTTTCTTATTTTTCTACTGATCTTTGTGTCATCGGCAAAGGATGTTACTGTGCTGTCTCTGGTAACGTCCTCATCTATGTCAGTTAGTATGATTATGAAGAGTAGTGGAGCTAATACTGTTCCTTGTGGTACTGAGCTGAGGACCTCTGATTCTGATGAAGATACTCCTTGTACTGTAACGACTTGCCGCCGCTCACTGAGGAAATTATATATCCATTTCCCTACTTTTCCTGTTATTCCCATATATTTCAGTTTATGTATTATGATTCCATAGTCACATTTGTCGAACGCTTTGGCAAAGTCTGTGTATAGTACATCATAGTTTTCATTACTTTCCAGTGCATCAATAATGTTGTAGTGTTCCATTAGTTGTGACAGGCATGATCTGCCTGACCGAAATCCATGTTGATTATCATTTAATTTTTTCTGAGTTTCCAAAAAGTCAGATTTTCTATCTAAATATTCTTTCAAATATTTTAGTGAGATGAGATGTAAGCGACACTGGCCTATAGTTTTTGGCCTCGGATCGATCTCCTTTATATATTGGGACTATGTTCGCGCTCTTCAGGATGCCCGGTATTTCTCCCGTGTCTAGTGATCGTCTCCATATCCAATATAGGGGCTCAGCGATTGCATTCTTGCAGTTTTTGATCAGTGTGGCATTCCATTTGTCCGGTCCTGCCGCTGAGTGTGATTTTAGTTTCCCTATAGCTTGAGCAATATTATCTGTCGTAAAGTCGAAGTCCGTTATACTTTCCCCTTGTAGTTCTTCTTCAAAGAACGTGTTTCTATCGTATATCAGCTTGTCAGTTTTTGGGATACTGAAAGATGATTCGTACCGAGCTCTTAATATTTCAGATATATATATATATATATATATGGGAATGAACTCAGAATAGTCCCCTGAGGTTTTTTATGATACACACAGACCGTGCATGGAACAAGGAACTCTTCTGGGATAATTAAATCCGCTATAGTCCGAATAAATAATGGTAAATGACAAATACCATAGTTTTTCTTTTTCATGATGCTAGCCCGACGTGGCTATGTGTGTAACATAAAAGACCTCAGGGGGACTATTCTGAGTTCATTCCCATCTTGAAACGGACATGTTATGTGCCTTGAAAAGTAGACGCTCAATTCTGCCAATTGAGGTTTAAGTTTTGGTTTTGGGCTAAAAATATAATAGTTACCCTTTTTCTTTGATGTATTCAATCTGACGTGAAGGCAGCGAGTCTTTTGCTTATATTGAGGTTCTAAATATAGCTGGGCTAAGCTGCTTTAAACCCTAGACCCATGTCCCAAAGCTGGATCCTGTCTGCTTTGCAGGTAGCTGGT
>JAJOZX010012537.1:20000-105089 GCA_023014485.1 Bathynomus jamesi
AATGTCGAAGTTAAGTGGAGCTACAGACAGACGTTTTCGTACCAAGAAGTCCATAGCTTAGAGGATAAATGGCAGGACTCATGGATAGCTTGGATGATCGGGTTGGTTGATTTTTTAATTCTTTGCATTAGACTGTGTTGAGCACGTCTTGTTACCTCCGGGAAGCTCGGGACATTGCGGATAGCAAACATTTGCGAAGCTAAGCATCTCGGGGATAATTTATGTAAGAGTCTAAATCTAAAAGACCTGTTGTACAGCAAATTTAGGGTTCTGCCACATATATATATATATATATATATATATATATATATATATTATATATATATATATATATATATATATATATATATATATATATATATAAACTGGATATGGGGCCCCATGAATAGAATATCATGCATAACCACGCACGATTTTGTATGATGAAAAAAATCGCCACTAGCAGAGTTCGAACCCTCAGTTGCTTATTTTTTTATTCCGGTGTAGTGTAGCAGCTAACGCCCTCACCTTCTATTCAAGAGTTGATGGGTTCGAACCCGGGTGGGGGCGAATTTTTCCTTATAAAAATCGTACGTACACACACACACACATATATATATATAGCGTAAGTATAACTATTCTATGAGAAAAATAATACATTATATTACTTCCAATTATTTTCCTCTTTGTTATTAAATAATTCGGTGTCTTTCTGTACGAACCTTTGTTGACTTCATCCCTACGTAATGTAATTATTAAAATTACTATTAATTGCAGTTATGATATCCTGTTCATTCCTTTACATCAATTTTAATTATGATTGCAATGATGGTCTCAAGTTATAGTCATCTGAAGTCAAGATGGGCGCGTAATTTGAAAGGCAGATTAATATAATCAGGTTTTACAGAGTTGATACGCTAGTGCGTATATATATATATATATAGTTATCTTATACTAAAAGGATAAAGGAAGCCGTAATAGCAGTTAAGGCGAATTAGACTGTTGTTATAATACCTTTAAAAGGAAATGCCTTCAACCTCGTTCCAGAAGCGTAATTTCGACTCATGGGATAGATTTTTTATTACGCGAATTTGAAATTTGAATAACGCAATATCAATTTTTTGGATTATTATCTACCTGACTGTTGAAATCACCACTTTTTATATATATTTATATACTATTTTCGAATCATTTCCTTATTTTTCCAAACTTGTTTTTCTTTCCATTTTTGGAAGAAGGAATTTTTCCTGATTTGATTCGTTGCTTAATTGTAACAAATTCCTTACTTCATATTAAAACTTATATTTTTAAGCTATAATATAATATAATTATAAGATAATAATATAGAAATGTGTACACTTTACTTATACATACACCGTGTGTATATGTATATATATATATATATGGTGTAGCGTCTCGTAGTCGTGAAACTATAGATCATCTCCGTTACATGACCCCAAAACAACCCCGAACATAATTATTGACATTATAAAACTCTATAGGAACTGCGTACCGTACAAACACGCACTAAATCTAAAGCCTGTATAAAATATACAGTATAATATACCCTTATAATAGCTCATCGATGTATAAAACATCAGAGACTCATCATGCGCGAATATGTTAACAGTGAAAATACTCCCAAAAAACACAGACTTCTTGTCAACACGAAGCAATATTATAAAGCGTTTAAGCATGATTTTACCCCTTTTATTTTTGTAAGATATTCGTTTGTAATTTCATATTTCGTAACTTAAGTTACAAACTCCTTTTAATCACCTTTCCCCGATAATTACAATACCGTATGTTGTTGCGTGCATATATGCATTTCGAGCAATGTAATCAGTACAATATCACATATTACTGGGTTATACAAATATTACTGGTCATGATTACTGGTTACTGGTCATGATTATAATCATTTATGTACACTAAATTTTAACCAATAATATTTATACTAAAAAAAAAAACATTAAAAAAAGACATTTATTTTGTTTGAATTAAAATCACCGCAAAAAATAATTCAAAATTACGACATTTTCATTAAATAACGAAATTATCCCAATTGTATACAGACGTACTTGCAATTTCACAATTCGTTATGAAATCAATGTTCGAACCCCATTCAGATGAAATGTTTATCTTAGAAGCATGGAAAATAAACATCAAATATTTTATAAAGTTTTCGTTTATTATCAACATGAAGAAATATTATATATATATATATATATATATATATATATATATATATATATATATATATATATATATAAGGCATGGGGCAATTGTAATTTTTAATTGTAATTGTAATTAATTACATTAGGAAACAAAGATAATTGATACAATTACAGTTAATTACATGAATATTAAAATTAATGGGTCATACTTATAGTTTCAACTATTCGCTCATCATGTCTGAGGGAGCTTTCTTTTGAGAAAAAATGTTAGTCTTTGTATTTGAAATAAAATGTTCCACTTATTTTAATTGTTCCTAACTAAAATGTCAGTTTTTTTTTGGCCTTATTATTATTTTTATAAAATAAATGCCCGTTCCTTTGTCTTTTATTAGTATTTTTTGAGTCCTTTATCTTTGGTTTTATTAGACCATATCACATACATATGTCCAATTGTCCAAAATTGTCCATAATTGATGAAAAGTAGTTCCGTATAATGTTAAAAAAAAGAGAGTACAGTTTATTGACCTAATATTATTTAGCGTTCATTGAAGATGATGATGACCAAAACTGAAAATGGAATTGAAATATCAACTGTAGGTTGAAAAGCGTAACATAAATTAAATAGTGTGTATTTATGAAAAAAAATGCAATTCTTTTTAAATGTAATTGTAATTACTTTACTAAGTAATTGCAATTAAGTATTTCACTACAGTAATTGTAATTGAGAATATGTCAAGTAATTGTAATTAATTACAATGACCTTTTCCTTGTGGTTGTTTGCTTATTAATAAGGTCACGTGTTATTTTGTGATTCTAGTGCATGCATATATATATATATATATATATATATATATATATATATATAATATATATATATATATATATGCTTCAACTCTGAAGGAAATAGTTTTGTTGTCAAAGGACCAAGACTACTTAACCAGTTACCCAAAGAAATTCGGAACACTATTGATGGCAATGTAGAAGTCTTCAAAATGAGACGAAACGCCTGACTGAGAACAATCCCAGATGGGCTGGGTATACATGGCTATGCGAGATGGAGAGCTTAAGAAAGCAATCTCCCCCTTCACGAACCCAATTCTAGAGGTTATTGTGGGAGGAGCCATGGGCAGGGAGAGATCGACGCACTGAACTTCTATGAGGTTACGATGTTATATATATATATAGATAATTCACAAGGAAAAATTAACACAATTTGAACCTCTTTCTTTTATTACAAGACCCATGGTATGTGTGTGTGTGTGTGTGTGTGTGTGTGTGTGTGTACACTTCCCAGCATCTGAATGGTCAGTCCATTCTCCCTCCCAAATCTATGCAATATTACGTGATTTAACATGTAACTTCATTAACCGTACAATACCGTATACCTCCTCCTCACTATACCGTAGGCAGACCTTCCATCTTCATTATACGCAATATCTTACAACTTTTAGCATTAGGCGCGATCTCCTGCTGTTACGATCTATGGATGGATCGTAAATAAATAAAAGACGAAAAATATTCAAATGCCGTTTGGGGGGGGGGGAGAGTTTTTTTAGGCCTGGAAAGCCATAGACGAAGCATTTGGAAGCTTCTCCTTCGATAACGGAAATCAGCTTAATTTTTAACTAAAATGAACGAAAGAACGATAAGTGAAAAACGAAGTATTCCTTCCTGGTATGTACGAAAATAATATTGCATGAAGGGGGATTTCACAAAGTAATAAGCAAAGTGTATTATGAAAGGTAATTATCTTTCTTAAATGTGTTTTTAGGACGATATAATACACGCTATGAATATTCAAGACACGAGGGAACGAATCACGATAACTATAACGTAATCACTGTAATTCTGTCAAGGCAGAAGAGGAGCTACGTAAAAAGTTACTTGTTTCCACTTTTTTGCAGTTTACCTGAAGTAGTTATAGTGATTATAACGAAATGAGGGACTTTTCATCCATCTCATTTAGTTCCTTTACGTAAAATTTAGATTTATATAGGCAGAGAGAGAGAGAGTTACAAGGACAAGAGGAAGCCTCAAAGACCTTTCGGGCCACTCAGGGAGGTTCTCGTTATTAAACTGTTTAATTTTTAACTATTCAAGCAATAGTAGAAAATAAGTGGATAGAAAAGCATAAGGCTCTTTCCTCACCCTCCGCCAGAAGCGGGTACGGAAAAAGGTTGAAAAAATACCTTGACCCTGGAAAATTAACAAAGGAAATTTTATAGGAAAGAGAATATATAAACTAGCTCTACAATTACGCCATGCACACAACGATCGTACACCAGATAGCATCGTTGTATAAACTAACTAATAATATACTTGTGCCAATCACACATCAACCACTTGGTATCGTCACAAAAATCTCGAACATATGATTTTTATTTTATACAAAATACTTACAGCTCTATTTCCCGAGGTTTCGGTCCAACAAAGACCCCATGACCCACTTCAAGCTAACCCCAAAAGGCTTAAAAGAGAGGTAAAGCCATTACGCCGACAAAGTGATGAAATGCTTCTATATAAGAGGGGTGAAAACAGGAATTAAGAACATAAATTAGATTTTCCACACCATGCCCTCACCCGTCACGTGCACCTAGCCACCCAAGAGAAAGAAGAGATAAAAGGAAATCGCGACGGCAGAAACAACTCTACCTCACCTAATTCATGCCATGCTTTCTTCTTAAAGTTGTTTTTGGGGGGATTCGTTATGAAATTATGTGTTTCTATAAAATATTTTTCTACTCTATTCTTAAACCTATTAACAAAGCAGGCAAAGGAGAGAGAGAGAGAGAGAGAGAGAGAGAGAGAGAGAGAGAGAGAGAGAGAGAGAGAATTAAAGCACTTTATCACTCCCCCCCCCTCCTAAAAATAATTAACTTAAAACTGAAGACACGTCCAAATCTTCAATGAAGACTAAAACCACTGTATGACCTCCGAATTAAATCTGCCGGCAGATAAATGAAGGCAAACTAAATAATAAAATAAAACTAAAATAAGAATCTCTCTCAAGCAGACTTCGAAGGTTTTTTTTTGCCACGTACATTAAAAATAAAACCAATGCAATCTAATTTAAAACCAAGGTTCACTTTTGAGAACACTCATTGTACCAATAAATCAAGATAATATCTTGGCTGGCACTGGCTCTACATGTGTGTGTGTGTGTGTGTGTGTGTGTGTGTGTGTGTGTGTGTGTGTGAAGGGGGCAAGGTAAGTTTATGTGTGTTTCCGATAATTACATTTGATTCAGTTTTCTTGTATGTAACAATGAAGAATTTTTTCACTGATGATAATACAAATATTTAAGGTTATACTATTTCCTCCTTTATCAAGTTAATTATTCATAAATTCCTTAGTTTTATTCAATGCATAATTTATTTTAACACAAGTACCCCATTAAATTAATGCAATAGCTCGTTACTTATTTTTCAAATGAAAAGACGTATAAAGTAGGAGGAGGTGATGCAGAACCTTTATATTGGTACGCCTGTACGCGTTCAAATCCAAATTAATTCTTTCGGAATAGAATTATTCTTAATTTTAAATTCGTTGGACTTTAAGAATAACTTAAATTATGAGATACCCAAAGAATAGCCATGAAAAGAAATTGTCAAATCAAGCGAAGTTGAGCTTAAAGGTAAGAGTTAAAAGTGGCGAGAATAGTTTATAAATTGAAATAGTTTGATGACGCGAAATGGCGTTACTGAAGAGGACGACGCATAATAAGACAGCTGTTAATGAGAAATACCTTGATTAAAATGAAGATATTAATTTTTAGTTATAATTGTATTGTTTTATGCCTTCAAACTCGAGATGAAACGTATACATCCTTTTTATCTTTACAAATCTTTATATTTATTTGCATGTATAAGTTTACCACGGTAGGGTTAAACTATTAGCATATACTGTGTGTGTATATATATATATATATAGATATATATAATATATATATATATATTATATATATATATATATATATATACACAAGTGATGTAGGATTCGAGACCGGTCTTGAGAACATTTTTCTGGTCTCGATCTCGGCCATGGTGGTCTCGACGACATCACCGGTGAGTATGTTGATGTTCTTCAAGTGCAACGAACACTTATGTTGTTTTAAGTCGGCAGTTAACTGCTAAAAAATGTCACAAACTTTGAATTTGTGATTAAATTATGAGTAAATTTTGTAATTGTCACTCGATAACCTCTTTAGAATCTTTATTCCTGAATGTGAAATACAGAGCTTAGGAATTAAGCATTACACAATATTGAATACATGCAAAAATTGCATATGGTCTCGGTCTCGACTACATCACTGATATATACATACATATACAAACATACATGTTTGGCTACCTTACGAAACAGCGACACTTTCAATTGTGGATTTAACCTAATCTAAGCAATCCAATTAAATTAACTTAACCTAAAGGTTTCTTGGTAACTTTGTTTTTTACTTCCGTCCGAATTGTTCATTTTGACTGACGAGGGTCAAGCTCGTTGCCCCACTTTCGACCTACAGCTTAACGTGATGGGTGGTCAGAAATTACAAAGTTCCCTCGCAGACTCGATCTCATGACCTCCCAATCAGCAGTCCAGCATCTTAATCACTAGGCTATCCCGGGTAGCCATTTATCTACCAACCAATTTTTTTTGTATGGAATATGGAAGAATGAACAACGCCGTCTGCTATCGCCAGAAATCGAACCCGGGGCCGGTGGATTCGTAGTCAGCGATGATAACCACTACACCACCGAGGACCACAGTTAATGATATGTAATGTATTTTAAATTTTTTAAAATAAGTCTGAATCTACAACGACACCGCTAATGTCGCTACACGCACGTTCGTTTCGAGATTACTTAAGGTAGCCAGAAACACACACACACACACACATATATATATATGTTAAACACAGACCGTATATATATATATATATATATATATATATATGGGGCGGGGGGATGAATTTCACAATTAAAAATGTGAAATAAAACAATGATGTACACACACACAAGGAAAAATGAAGAGAGATTCCAAGACGTTTGGTGCATTCAACAGTTTCCTTTTAACTCAAGGGTTCTCAAATGGGGGTACGCGAGAAGGTTTCCATGGGTACGCGGCATCCTCCTTTGGAACTAACTTTCACATGGAAAAATACTCTCATAAGACGGTGTAGCGGCTACACCGTCTTTTGGACAATTTTGAGTACGGGGTAGTACGGGGCACTTGCCGAAGCCATCGAGGGGTACGCAGCTGAAAAAAAGGTTGGGAACCCCTGCTTTAACCGATTCCTGACGAGGTGTACTGTTGAATGCACTAAAGGCCTTGGAATCGCTTTTCATTTTTCCTTGTTAGTGTGCATCATATATATATATATAGACACACCTTTGGTTTGCTTCGGCCCGAATTGTTCATTCTGACGAAGGTCAAGCTTGTCACTCCACCTTAGACCTACAGTTTAACGTAGAATCCGAACCACGCCCCACCTGCAAGCAGCCCAATGTCTTAACCACTAGGCTATCCAGGGTACCCATTTATCTACCAACCACTTCTTTATTGTGCGGAAGGATGAACAGTTAGGTTTTACCGGGTCTCGATCCCAGGGCCGATGGATTCGTAGTCAACGACGCTAACCACTACACCACCGAAGCACATCATATATATATATATATGTATGTATGGACTTTTCATAGGGATGTATGTATGTACGTATGAGTGCACTTTCTTATTATTTTTCGCATTATGGATGAAGAGTGAAGCCCTAACTTTTGTCTTTCCCACAAGGGGTTAACCTCAGGACCTGAGCACCGGAGAAGGAAGTCTCTGAACTCTTGTGACAGCAAAAGGCTTTGTGAAATACGCGAAATGTTCATACTAATGATACTTCCTTTCTTCAGTTTAATTTATGCATATGCCACTCGGATATAGCGGTATCGGGCGAATTATTATTAAATGCTTACCGTTCCTACCATGCCTATTACCGTTGGAGGCCAACCGATAAAGGAAAAATTGGAGGTCAACCGATAAAGGAAAATACATTCGTGTATCGTATAATTTTTAAATAACTTTTGTCCTTAACTTATTTATTTTTCATTTATTTCTTTGACTATACATTATATATTCTTTGTGGACTTCTTAAAAAGATATAATCTTATTCATTAATGTTCTACCTTTTTATTTTTTTCAGCGTTCCGTAAGGGTCAATCAACACCGTGCCGGGAGAAAAGTGTTTGATTGTAGAATTTACGCTCTAAATTCTGACTTACCCAAGTCTCGTTTCAAGACCCGCCAAAAAAATGCGAGCAATGTTCGCAATAAGCCATAACGCAATTCATCCTCTAAATTTAAATGCGCAGGTAAATTATATACTCGCGTTTGTGGATAAAACAAAGCAATTACGAATAATAATCACCGCAATTCCTTAAAGCGGGGTCTCAGCTGAGTCCAAAGACATTGAACTCAAGGCAGTGTTGCCAGTCACTGAATTGGTCAAGCATGTGTACGATAAATTCAATATCCCAATTAAAATTAACAATAGTTAAGTCAATTTTAAAAACAGTATCAATATATTCTAACCACGAAAATATTAATGATAAATACATTATTTAATTTATTAATTAAATAAAAAGAATTTACTTTATAATCTCAATGAAGAGAAATTAAGCAAGCATCAGAACCCATTTTGAGAATGTTCGAAAATATATACACACACATATATTTATTTTTTTGTAAATGAAACATGGTGAATATAAGATAGCGGGATGGAGGCTGAGACAGGATAAAGTGAGAATGGGGGGGGGGGCCTCAAAATTCTTCCAAATGACTCACAAATCATTACAAAAAAAGGATATATTTCATCCCTTTTGGACGTACAATCTCACGACCGCTAAATTAATCCGAGTTTTATTTTTATGACTTAAAATCGCCATAATTACTTGAAAAAGGCTTTTTAAGAACATTCATGTCGAGTAACGTTGCGTAAAATGATGAATTTAAATAAAAAGGAGGATATATTTTCTTTCGCTCGAGATTAACTTTAAAAATAAATGAGTTCTTCCCGAATTTGAGAACGAGAAGTGTATGACCCTCCATACAATGAATGACTAGGTCAAAGGTCGCTCAATCCAATTTATTTTGTATTATTAAAAATTACATATCAAGGGATCATTTTTCTTTTATTCATTGATAACGTTTTTTCAAAGGTTTATAATTTTATCGTCAACTGTATGTATAATGTTACGTATTGGCCACATCGCGACACCGCTTTCCATTAGATCAGCAGGGTTAGAGCGACGTTGGGTCTGTTCAGTAGCTGGATGAGTGACCGTCTTCTACGTTCGAATGGTGTAGTGACTCGTAGATGGTTCGAATCCCGCGTAAAGCTGTAGGTCCCATTCGTCGCATGACCTTTGCCATTACAGCGGTTAGACAACCCCAGACATTTTATATATATATATATATATATATATAACAATGCATTTCAGTGGTATACTGATTAGTATCGCTGACTACGAATCCATCGGTCCCGAGTTCGATTCCCGGCGAGGGCAGGTGGCGCGCAGCTCACCCAGCTGTTCATCCTTCCGTAAAAAAACAAACTGGTGAATGGGTACTCTGGGTAGGTTAGTAATTAAGACGCTGAGGAGGTCTTGAGATCGAGTCTCGGCTAAGACTTTGTAATTTCTAACTTCCTTGGTGCATCGTCGCTCGAATTCCATGTTAAGCCGTAGGTCTAAGGTGGGGCACAAGCCTGACCTTTGTCAGAATGAACAATTCGGGCGGAAGCAAAAATAAGATTTTGTGTATATATATATGTATATATATATAGTGAGTGAGCAGGATGAAACAAAATTCCGGATACTTTCAAATAGCATTCTACTTCTATCGCATCAAGAAATAATATGCAGTAAGGTATAAAATTATGCGAAAGTACTCGGAAGTTTGTTTCAGTTTGCAATGAAATATATAAAAAAAAAAAAATTAAGTCAATCAACAACACATCCTCTTCACCACTTGAAATGTTGACAGTCAACACTGAACTTCATTCGATAACAGCGGAACTGCTCACTTGTTGACTCATCTCAAATAGTCTTCATTTGGAAGTTATCTCTCTGTTTCAGTATTTCAAATTTATGCATTATACATTTATTATAAAATTTATATTAATGGTAAAAATTTGGTTATAATAACACCCTAATCAAATAGAGAGAGAGAGAGAGAGAGAGAGGAGAGAGAGAGAGAGAGAGAGAGAGAGAGAGAGAGAGGAGAGTTACAAGGAGTTACGAAGACAAGAGGAAACCTCAAATATCTTTTGGTCCACTCGGAGAGGTTCCTGTTATTAAACTATTACATTTTTAATAATTCTAGCAGAAGTAGAAAATTAGATAGAAAAGCGTAAGGCTCCTTCTCTACCTCCTCCCGGCTAGAGGCAGGTACGGAAAAAGGTTGAAGAAATTACCTTCACCGTGGAAAAGTAGACGAAGAAATTTTACGGGAAAGAAGAGAATATATATAAATTAGCGAGACAATTACGTAATGCACACATAGAAACCGTACAGTAGGGAGCGTGGCTGTATAAACTAACATCATAATATCAACTACTTGGTATCGTCACAAAAACCTCGAACAAATGCTTTGATTTTATACAAAATATTTACAGCTCTATTTACCTAAGGTATCGGGCCAACGAAGACCTCATGGCCCACTCCAGGCTAACCCCAAAAGGATAAGCAAACTCTCCGTGTCTACACCTATGTACACGCGAAGCCATCACGCTGGCAAGATGATGAAATGCTTCTACAGGAAAGGGTTGAAATAGGAATTGAGAAAGGAAATCAGATTTTCTACACCATGCCCTCACCTTTCACACGCACCCAACCCACCAAGAGAAGGAAGAGAGAGAAAAAAGGAAACAGGGACGACAGAAACACAACTTTACCTCACCTAATCCATGCCATGCATTTTTTAGTTTTAGTTAATGAGAGAGAGAGAGAGAGAGAGAGAGAGAGAGAGAGAGAGATCGGACAGTGTTTTCGATACATGATAATCATATAATTTATTTTTTTACAATTAGTGTATATATATATATATTATATATATATATATAAATATATATATATATATATATATATACATATATATATATATATATATATATATATATATATATATATATATATATATATATATACATATATATATATATATAATATATATATACACACACACACAATCTTTGGAAACTCTTTCAGTCCCACAAAATAGCTAGATTTTTTGTCATTTTCTCTTAGAGCGTCTGCCATATGTAACAACTCGGCAGAAGATTAACCCAATTGCTCAAAAAAGTACAGTCATCGCCATATGGTAATGAATTAAAGTCCAACTTAACCTACTAACATTGATTTCTTTTTCAACATTTTTTTTTAATTTAATAAAACCATTTTTACCTCGGCAAATTTTGGTTTTAAAGAGGACGAAATTGGGACAAATGTAATATTTATATTTTCTTCGCAATTGCATTTATTAAGAGGAATTTTCTGGACTTAATATGGTAACTAATTACTTCATTATGATTACTATTTATTGGCTAAGCCGTATATATATATATATACATATATATATATATATATATAAATATATATGATACACACAGACAGTGCATGGAACAAGGAACTCTTCTGGGATAATTAAATCCACTATAGTCCGAATAAGTAATGGTAAATGACAAATACCATAGTTTTTCTAGATCCATGTCCCAAAGCTGGATCCTGTCTGCTTTGCAGATAGCTGGTGAGGGAAGCTATATTTATGGGACCTCTTTGCGAGAGACCCGTTGCCCACGTCGGGCTAGCATCATGAAAAAGAAAAACTATGGTATTTGTCATTTACCATTACTTATTCGGACTATAGTGGATTTAATTATCCCAGAAGAGTTCCTTGTTCCATGCACTGTCTGTGTGTATCATAAAAAACTCAGGGGACCATTCTGAGTTCATTCCCATATATATAAAATTATATATATATATATATATATATATATATATATGATGCAAGCCCACAGGGAAAAAGAAAAATGATTCCAAGCCCTTTCGTGTATTCAGAAAGGATGATTCTTTTTTCCCTGTGGGTGGCATCATTCATTCATTCATTTCACGTGTTTAATTGTGAAATTCATCCCATATATATATATAATATATATATATAATATACTGTATTGCAAAATTTGATTTTAAAATATATTGAGTCGGATAACCTCGACAGGCCAGAGTGGTTTCGTTTTCCAAATGTAATGTAATTTGTATATATTCTGGGATCGGATGAGGCTAATATTACGTTTCGGGGACACCACATTTCGGTGATCCGCCCATTTTATCCATCGGACGTATCAGAGTGAGTCTTACGTCTAGGTTAGGTTGTCGTTTTAGGTCAGTTAGTTATTTCCCACGTGACCAACTTTTCGCCAATCAGGGTTCCAAAAAGCTGGTGTCCCCGAAATTTAATATTTACCTCGTATGATATTGTGTACTGTAATTCAATATAAATTATGGTTCACAGTTAACATATTGATAGTTTACGGTAAAATCCATTATAATTCGTATATCGTGTCTGTTCGAGGTCATGACAAATTTGTTCGTTACTTTACGGGGTTTTATTCCTCAAGTTCTGGTATGGGACCACTCCTTCTCTTATTAAACCAGTCATGAAAATGTAGCGTTCTACGTTCTTGCGAACGGGGACCTATGCATTGCTTAACATGGAATCCAAATCATGTCCATGAACGAAGGTCCAAAAGATACATTCAGGCTTAAGTTGAAAACTAACATTCCATATTTGACTGTAACTCAACGTTTTATATATATATATATATATATATATATATATATATATAATATATATATATATATTACTTAATCTCCTTTTTTTGTGAAATGTAATATGAACACAATATCTTACTTTTGAAAGAAGCAAAAATTCAAAATTTTATTCATTAAAAAAGTATATAATGAATATTAAAATTTGAGAATTTGAATATTTCTAATACATTAATTACGAAGTACATTTCACAACTGTAACTGTTATTATATCATTTCCTTATATTGTACTTACTTTGGTTGTTTAAATGTGATGCTTGACTGTAAAAAAAAAATATCTTTTCACTTTTACATCCGAAATTTCAACACAGCCACAGACGACAATGCCTTGCTGGCTGAATTTGTAATTAATTTAATTATTTTAAAGTGCTTTTTGTCACATTTTCACCCATGTTGTCATACCCAATTGACCCTATATGGCACCATACCCTCCAATTAAGATTTCAGTAAATTATAATTAATAATAAGGTAAAGAAAAGGTATTTTGATAGCGTCTCCACGTAACCTTCCAGAAGTGAAATTTTTTTACGAAGAACAACGGTGAGGCCCCTCCTATTCACGTCACTTTCCAAGCCTAACTGGAGTCTTGAAACTCAAAGAACTGGAATTTACTTTCTTCTTAGCGGAGGGTGAGTTGCCAAAGCGTAATTTTCAATTTAAAAACAATTTTCAGTTTCTTCCAGGTGAATAAAGCAATTAATGTTCAATTTACATTTACTTCACTAAATAAACAAATATTTATTAATTTTTCTTGATTTAGAATGAAATATTAAAATTAAAATCTATATTTCTAAATATTACTGTTTACGCAGTAATATTTTTACTTTATTGGAAATGCTTTTTATCAATGATCATTTTATTTCCTGTTTTTTTTTCTTTTACACATTTCGGAAATGACACCCAAAACTGGAACACATTCGGAAGTGTATTTATTAATTAATATTAACTTCTTGAAGGTGGTTCAGTGTATATTAAAAATGAAGAAATACTGTATACCCTTTCATAGATACAGAAATTTAAGTTCACTAGTTCCATTAATGCTTGACGAGTTCCTTAACAACAATATATATATATATATATCTTGGTTAACCTTGGTTTTGCTTCCGCCCGAATTGTTCACTCTGACGAAGGTCAAGCTTGTCACTCCACCTTAGACTTACAGTTTAACATGAAATCCGAATCACGCCCCACCACCAGCAGCCCAGCGTCTTAACCATTAGGCTACCAAAGGTACGCAACCAGCATTATGGTTCCCTATTTGCCCACCAATCAAAGCAGCTAATTCAACCCAATTCAGCCATAAGATGATTACTAAGCATATTCATTTTTTATGGTATACAATTGCAATAATCATGGTACACTGGATTAGTCAAGAAATGCTTTGGTCAAGGGAAACTATTTTTTATTTTGTTATGTGATATTTTAATCAAACCCCAAAGCATTAAAATACATTAAAAATTGCATAAATTTATCTTTGTCTGGTTTCCAACCCAAGAATTTCAGTAACAGGAAAACACGCTAAGTGGGTAATAGAACACAAAAACCGTAAATCAAACATGGCGTACCTCAAGCAGTCACACTGTCTCCGCACGGAAATTATATTCTATATATTTCAGAGTAACGTATCTACATATCTATGGTTAACCTTGATTTTTGCTTCCGCCCGAATTGTTCATTTTGACGAAGGTCAAGCTTGTCACTCCACCTTATACCTACGCCCCAGCGCAGTGGTTCCCAACCTTTTCACCACAAAGGACCCCTTTTATTTTTATTTTTTTCCCACGGACCCCATGTTTTTGAAAGATTCCGTCTACCAAACAAACTGTTTTTATTAACTAATAATTAAGTCGTTTTCTCATTTTTCACTATCAAATAAAAGACATATAAGAGAGTATGCAATTAAAATACAGCCTATTAAAAAAAGTATTAATAATTCCAGCCAAGAGTAAGGAAACGAAATTTTAGCCTAAGCGCTCTTATCGTGGATAAATGTACGATTTCCATTGGAGCCTCTCGAAATATTGAAAGCTCACGGACCCCCAGCTTGGGAACCACTGCCCCAGCGTCTTAACCACCAATTTTATTTTTATTTTGTGGAAGGATAAACAGCTGGGTTTTGCTGCGCGCCGCCTGCCGTCACCGGGTCTCGATCCCGGAGCCGACACACATATATATAATAACTGAGCAAAATTTACTTTTCAGAATTAGGAAGAAAAATATATTTTGAGCATTTATAATAATTTATAATTAGTAAAAAGTAAATCAAGTTTGGTAAGTATATATACACATACCATATATATAACATTTCTTGACTGGAATGAGTAATTACTGTGGTAGATGGGGTGGGGGGTGGGGGGGTCGGACTCATAATTCAAGGATCAAATTATCGATTTCCGTGAACATTCTGCTTTTTTGACCCAAATCCTAAAACTTGTTTTTTATGTTCACCAACGTAATGTGCTTAAATACCTGGTCGGATTAATGGACCCAACACTCAGATGATTCAAATAATTCAAACGTTCTCTCGGAAATAAGTGATGACTGAAAAGACTCGTTTGTTAATACCATAGAAAAACTTTACTAAACTCAATATTGGTCCTTTATCCTTTTTCTATCATCATTTCCACTTCTATGAAAATGAACCTGTGAGAGAAATTTCAGGAAGATGAAGGATAACCCTACGACAGGTTAGGTAATACCCGCGTAATGACTCAGGAATGGAGGGAGAAAAGGATGATTTCGTAACTCCCGCAAAGTCGACCATGAACGAATATTTCAGATATTTATTCAACTCGAGAAGAATTCTTCTCTATAGAGTCATTATTTGGACTATACCCAATCCTCGTTGAGGATGGGGTCTTAGCATAAACGGACAAAAGAAAGTTGGAAGAGGTTATATACGAAGGCAGTATGAAGGTGATCTTCTCCAAATCAGCATCCAAAAGAGTGTACAGCAAAATGAAATACAGAAAATAGTCTGCCATGATTTCTGTGTATGTACTTTTATATATACACAGTGTGTGTGTGTTATGTATATATATATATATATAATATATAGTATATATATATATATGTTAAACGCAGACCGTGCATGGAACAAGGAATTCTTCTGGGAAATTACATCCACTATAGTTCGAATAAGTAATAATAAATGACAAATACTATAGTTTTTCTTTTTCATGATGGAAAGCCCAACGTGGGCACCGGGTTACTCGCAAAGAGGCCCCAAAATATAGCTTCCCTCACCAGCTATCTGCAAAGCAGATAGGATCCAGCTTTGTTTTTTGGCTAAAAATACAATAGTTACCCCTTTTTCTTTGATGTATTCAATCCGACGTAAATGCAACGAGTTTCTTGCGTATATTGATCCTGTCCCAAAGCTGTATCCTATCTGCTTTGCAGATAGCTGGTGAGGGAAGCTATATTTTGGGGCCTCTTTGCGAGTAACCCGGTGCCCACGTTGGGCTTTCCATCATGAAAAAGAAAATACTATAGTATTTGTCATTACTTATTCGAACTATAGTGGATGTAATTTCCCAGAAGAGTTCCTTGTTCCATGCACGGTCTGTGTTTAACATATAAGTTTCTCAGGGGACCATTCTGAGTTTGTATATACAGTATACACACACACACAGGGTGTTTCAGGAGGAAAGGTCAATACTTCGGGAGATGATAGTATCAGTCATTGTGAGAAAAAAACGTTCATATGAACATGTGTTTAATTCTGAATGGTTCCGGAGATAGAGCTGAGTAGTATAGCCGCAAAAGGGGAGAGTGCAGGAATGCTGCAGGTTATTATGTAATGTTGCAAAGGGGGTGGGGGGTTGTTGCAAAGGGGGGTGGGGGGAAAACTTGGAGGCGGCGTTATCCCCCAAGAGAAAGGAGGAGGAGGAGGAGAGAAAGGAGGAGAGGTGTTCACCTGGCAGGAGCCAAGTGCACACTAAGACTTCCAGCCGAGTTGGCGTTGTTTTATAGGCTCCGAATCAGCCAGAATCAGCCAGTTGGCTGAGCCAAGGTGAGAGAGACGCCTGAAGGAGAGAGAGAGAGACAGCTGAAGGAGAGAGAGCTGAAGAAGAGAGAGATGCCTGTAGGAGGGAGAGACGCCTGAAGGAGAGAGGATAGGTACACATGCAGGAGTACACATGCTGGAGGTACACACATACGTATACATGCAGGAGTACACATGCAGTAGGTACACATGATGGAGGTACACACATACGCACACATGCAGGAGTACACATGCTGGATGTACACATGCAGTACACATGCTGGAGGCAAACATGCAGGAGAGAGAGAGAGACACCTGAAGGAGAAAGATACATGCAGGAGAGAGAGAGAGACACCTGAAGGACAGAGTGGAGTTCTCCCCCAATTTATTTTCGTTTCCCTAACCTAAGAGGCCACTATGGGGTTTACCAAAGGGCCAGAAATAGAAGGAGCAGAGCTCCTTACTCGGCCGGAGCCGAGGGGGGAATGGTTCTTCACCAGCTTCGCGATCTTTTATAATCCTCTATTCTGGCTGAGTTGCCAGATAGCGCAAGGTAATCCAGATAGCGCCATGTGTCCCATTAATCGTGTAACACATATATAACGGCTGTTATTCCAAATGTATTTGTATATATAATAAACTAATGAACCATATAAAATACCACAATATATATTATATGGTTATTCAAGATTCAACCGTATAAAATAACACAAGCGCCTCTTTCATTACGCTTTAATAGAATTAACAAAGTTACCCTATTTCGTTAGACAGAAAACGAATTTTTATAAGGGATACCCAACTAATTATCCAGAGATGCCTGTAGGAGGGAGAGACGCCTGAAGAAGAGAGAGATGCCGGTAGGAGGGAGAGACGCCTGAAGGAGAGAGGATAGGTACACATGCAGGAGTACTCATGCTGGAGGTACACACACACACACATACGCACACATGCAGGAGTACACATGCAGTAGGTACACATGCTGGAGGTACACACATACGCACACATGCAGGAGTACACATGCTGGATGTACACATGCAGTACACATGCTGGAGGCAAACATGCAGGAGAGAGAGAGAGACACCTGAAGGAGGAAGATACATGCAGGAGTGTATGTGTGTGTGTGTGTGTGTGCGTGTGTACAGGTGAAAGAACAGCAACGTGATTCATGTTACTTCCTGGAAATTCCCTGTGTGGAGCTTGATAACGACGTCAGAACGACATTGTATAAAGGCAGGCGAAACTTTCACTTTAACTCATACAAGATTGGAAATAGAGGATAGAGTCGTGTTAGTTAGCTCTCTGTGCCTTGACCAATTCCTAGGTGGTGAACATGATATCTGACGTTCCAAACGGGTTTGAAGCATACAAGTTGATAAATATATCGCTCGGTAAAATTGCATCCAGACGTTCCAGAAGAGCTGGTGCATCTTTGCATAAATCATTATTAATTGCCACTGTGTTACATAAGGCCCGTTTTGTTTACTTAGAAGCAACACATAATTACCCCCACACAATATTTGCCCCGCCACAAGGGCAACCTGAGGAGATTGTCCCCGACCCACCTCAAGCGTCCGCGCCATTACCTGAAGTGTCCGTTACCCCAGTGAGCCCTCTCGAATGTGGTGTCAATAATATCAACCAAGATGATTATTCACCCATCGAATGCATTAGTGAAGAGTGTAAATCTAGATTAGAAGGCAACGACTGTGAAGTAGACTCGTGCAGTGAATATGGTTGCAACGAAGCCTTGCACCATACCAGAAAAAGACGGAGAGTTTCTGATCAGGAAACAAAGGCTGCAGTTTACTCAATTTTATCAAAACGAATCAAAGATAATTTAGAACATGAACAATACTCAGGCTGTTATTTTAGCGACTAAAATTTTGTGTTGATGTGGATTCGATTTTACCTCTTGTCGGTGCTCTGAGCAGGCAGGCTAACGACGAGATTTTGCAGCATGGAAGATGACTACATAACTTCTCTCGTGATCAACTTGGAATCCTTGAATTTCTATAAAATCAGTCCAGCCGGTCTTCTTGTCGAATCTATTTTAAAACCGGTATTAATTCGTGAACATAGGCTAAAAGTATTTAATAGAATGCTTTCTTTAAAGTATTAGGTTTCTGTTGTTTGTGATCACCAAATCTAAGCATTTGTTTTTTCTTGTGTTTTCTGTTATTTCTTGTGTTAACTGAATATCACGTTTATTAAATAACTCATGTTTCAATTAGCGTTTCACTCTCCTTTGTGTGTGCACAGGCGAAAATTCTAAGCTCCGCCCACTGTAAGACCGTGAGTCATGTTGCTATCTGTGATTCCCTGCGTGATCAGTCGACTGCAGTAAGACCGAGAGATCAGACGTGTATTCAGAAGAAAAATCAGACGTGTATTCAAATGGCTACCTTTAATATTGTTTGTACAACGTTTATGAAATGGTATTCAGCAAAGTGCCAGGATGTGGTGGATACCGAAAAACTTCCTATTCCCCCCCTCCTATGCCTCTTTTAAAACCACATTGGATTGTGTGAAGTTCCAAGATGTACAAATACTCTACGGATGTTCTGGTGAGACCATTGAAGGCTTTCGTTGCACTGACGATGTGCTGAAGTATGCTGCAGATCTAAACTTTATAAAGTCTAAAGTAAAAGAAACAACGCGTGCAGAAGAGAAGCAGCAGGTATGGATAATGAGTCTTGCGGATGGGTGGTGTGACAAGCCGCATTACGTCATGCTACACCATGTCGATTACTCATACCCTACGACTGAAAATGTGAATCTCGTGATCATGGACAATCTTAAGTATTTTTATCACTATATTAATGTATATCATGACGAGGTTCGTAGTGAGGTTGTGGCTAGTGTCCTGCGTGAGTTTTTAACAGACTTTAGAGATGAGTATCGTTTGACGGGCAGAAAGGAAAAATATGAGCATATGTTCCTCTCAAATAATGCGCCGGTGTATGAAGATGTTTAGTAAAACATTATAAAATATGCCTAGTTCGTGAAAATTATCCTGAAGAACTATTTCTTTATATAACGCGCAGTTGTCGTAACGATTTAGAAGATTATTTCAATTGCCGCTATGTTGAGTGAAGACGTGTTCACGATTGAAAAGCTCGGGTCGGTAGAAATAAACCCTCGATTGGAAAAGCGTGTTTATAAACTTGTGTTTAATAATGTAACTAACGATGAACTCTTTGTGCGTGCTTTTGATTGTATTCTAGACGTATTTAAAGATGACTTACCATCCGGTTGTAAAGTGGGAACAAAAATACTACTGAACGATATGAAAGCCCTTCATATCGAGTACAGGTTTCTTTAGGTTTCTGTTGTTTGTGATCACCAAATCTAAGCATTTGTTTTTTCTTGTGTTTTCTGTTATTTCTTGTGTTAACTGAATATCTCGTTTATTAAATAACTCATGTTTCAATTAGCGTTTCACTTTCTCCTTTGTGTGTGCACAGGCGAAAATTCTAAGCTCCGCCCACTGTAAGACCGTGAGTCATGCTACTATCTGTGATTCCCTGCGTGGTCAGTCGACTGCAGTAAGACCGAGAGATCAGACGTGTATTCAGAAGAAAAATCAGACGTGTATTCAAATGGCTACCTTTAATATTGCTTGTACAACGTTTATGAAATGGTATTCAGCAAAGTGCCAGGATGTGGTGGATACCGAAAAACTTCCTATTCCCCCTCCTATGCCTCTTTTAAAACCACATTGGATTGTGTGAAGTTCCAAGATGTACAAATACTCTACGGATGTTCTGGTGAGACCATTGAAGGCTTTCGTTGCACTGACGATGTGCTGAAGTATGCTGCAGAGCTAAACTTTATAAAGTCTCACATATACCGTAAAGTAAAAGAAACAACGCGTGCAGAAGAGAAGCAGCAGGTATGGATAATGAGTCTTGCGGATGGGTGGTGTGACAAGCGGCATTACGTCATGCTACACCATGTCGATTACTCATACCCTACGACTGAAAATGTGAATCTCGTGATCATGGACAATCTTAAGTATTTTTATCACTATATTAATGTATATCATGACGAGACAAACAGATCCACCAACGCGACTTACCATCACTCGAATTAGAGATAAGTTTGAAGCCGATGGAACTGTTCAGAATGCCCACAAGAAGCGTTCCGGAAGACCCTCAAACTAGCTAATTAATATACAACTATTTACATCCACCAAAAGAGCCTACAAAACTGAAACTAAGGATATACACGATATACAATCTACAAACTATCTCTTTCACTCATGAAAGTGTCTAAATTTTTCTTGAAATTAACTAAAGAGCTACTGTGTACCACATTTACCATATTTTATCAAACTAAGACTTTTGCACATGAATGGTTTCCACACACTTTTTTCATAAATTTGTCAACTAATTTGTAAACTGCGTGACAAATACGTTTGGACTAGGACTCTATCATAATTATGCAAGTTGTACCAAAAGCCCATTTTCTTTTATAATTAGCTTCTATTCAGTGCTGTATTACTGTGTCCATGGATGAAATGAAAGCAATTTTTTGGAATACTGTTATTCACAGGATACCATCGATTGCCCTCTGAAGGACATTATTGGTCAAATGAAGAAGACTTGGGCATTGATATTGTAAAAAGAGCATTGTCCCGAATCGATTTCTTGAAATAAAGAGCCTTTTACACTTCACAGATAGTTCAAGCTCCGCCCAAAAGACCAGATGTTCGTCGTGATTGGCTGCCGATGTAGCTGGGTGGAGCTATGACGTGTGCCATTCCGCTATAACGGGTACGGACGAGTAATTGCATCTTTATATTTTCACTAATAGAATTAATGCTCTTATTCTCCTTTGAAAATTATTTGGTGATTCGTATAGAACTTTTGATATTGAATCCAAATATGGTTTCAGAAGTTTTCTATCACCCATAGTTTTCGAGAAAATAATATTTCCATTTACTCAATTTCCCGCATCATTAGTCACTAATGTAATCGAGAGGGTATAAAGAAATATATCATAATTATATTTTAAAAATAACATTCGGTTTCAACGTTAAACTGTAGGTCTAAGGTGGTCATTACACATAATAAAATAAAGTGGTTGGCAGATAAATGGGCACCCTACGTGTCCTATGGGGTAATCTCTACTGAACTTCATTGCTAATAACTCTCAGTAATCGAATGACATCCCAAGTCGTACCTTTTCATTATAAATTGAATCCTTTATTTGAACAAAACTCTCGCTCTCTTTCTATATATATATATATATATATATATATATATATATATAGTGTATGAGAGATAATTGTTATTATTACTAAATTGAGGTTATTGGTAATGGATCTGGGCAAGGTGTAATAATGTAATAGACCATAATATTCTATTGAAATAATTTGTATTGTTATGGTTTTAGATAATTTAAGCTCAGGACCTGCATTGTCTACATCGACTCCATCCGTGATATAAAAATAAATGCATATTTTATTTAATTATTTCATTACATTTATCGAATGTAAATTATCTGCTGCGGTGGATGACTCCCCATCCAACTACCACTCAGATCCAACGTCGCTTAACGTAGTTGCTCGGCTGAGTTATGATAAAAGAAAATTATGGCAGTGGGTATGAGTAAGTTGTTTGATGTAATAGAACACAACATTCTACTCAATAATTTGTGCTGTTGCGGTATTAGAGGGTCAATCAGTGACTGAATTAAAAGTTATTTGCCCGATAGATATAATATGCATCAGTAAATGAGGCTTGCTTTCTATTGAAATAATTTGTATTGTTATGGTTTTAGATAATTTAAGCTCAGGACCTGCATTGTCTACATCGACTCCATCCGTGATATAAAAATAAATGCATATTTTATTTAATTATTTCATTACATTTATCGAATGTAAATTATCTGCTGTGGTGGATGACTCCCCATCCAACTACCACTCAGATCCAACGTCGCTTAACGTAGTTGCTCGGCTGAGTTATGATAAAATAAAATTATGGCAGTGGGTATGAGTAAGTTGTTTGATGTAATAGAACACAACATTCTACTCAATAATTTGTGCTGTTGCGGTATTAGAGGGTCAATCAGTGACTGAATTAAAAGTTATTTGCCCGATAGATATAATATGCATCAGTAAATGAGGCTTGCTTTCTATTGAAATAATTTGTATTGTTATGGTTTTAGATAATTTAAGCTCAGGACCTGCATTGTCTACATCGACTCCATCCGTGATATAAAAATAAATGCATATTTTATTTTATTATTTCATTACATTTATCGAATGTAAATTATCTGCTGCGGTGGATGACTCCCCATCCAACTACCACTCAGATCCAACGTCGCTTAGTTGCTCGGCTGAGTTATGATAAAATAAAATTATGGCAGTGGGTATGAGTAAGTTGTTTGATGTAATAGAACACAACATTCTACTCAATAATTTGTGCTGTTGCGGTATTAGAGGGTCAATCAGTGACTGAATTAAAAGTTATTTGCCCGATAGATATAATATGCATCAGTAAATGAGGCTTGCACCACTAAAGCGTTTGCCAAACATGGTGTGCCCACGGTAAATTCAATTTATATAGATATGAGTAAGGTGTTTGATGTAATAGAACACAACATTCTACTCAATAATTTGTATTGTTGCGGTATTAGAGGGTCAATCAGTGACTGAATTAAAAGTTATTTGCCCGATAGATATAATATGCATCAGTAAATGAGGCTTGCACCACTAAAGCGTTTGCCAAACATGGTGTACCACGGTAAATTCAATTTATATATATATCATTATATTTCTATATGACACCATACAAATTACGCGTAAATATTTTCATTGTAGAAGTAATAACAATGACAATATTAATATCTGAAGTCAGTGGTGATTTCTGCTCGAATAGCTTGTAGAAGGATAATCCCTCGACCCGAAAAAGGTCCCTAGAGACCTTTTTCGTTCGAATCGTGTCCCTAGAGACACGATTCGAACTGATTTAGCTCTGCCTTTCATCGTGTGTGTGTGTGTGTGTGTGTGTGTGTGTGTGCGTGCATGAGTTGTTTATTAATATATATATATATATATATATATATATAGCGGGGTCGGACGTTTTTCCCACTGTTATTCGTGACTTAAATATTTATAATAAGAATCAAGTGTCTAAAAAGTTATTTAATAAGCAGAAATAAGATGTTTAAAGAACAGACATTCTCCGTCCGACCCCGCTATAGTGGCTTGGGCAATTCCGAATGAATAATTTCTTTATTTTTCGTCATTTTTTCATTTTTTCGTCGCAGGAATGAGGCTATATGTTTCATAAGTTTTCATCTCATTTGGTGGAATTGTATCGTAAATTATTTAAATGAAGTTTCATAATTAAATTAATTGGTTTTACTGTTATTTAGGAAAATTTATATTGGGAGCAAACGTTACAATAATAAGCTTATGTCGATATAGTTACCCATTGAATCGGAACTCTTTATTCACGTTTGCTATTATTTATTGAATGGTGGATAATTAGTTGGGTATCCCTTATAAAAATCATTTCTGTCTAACGATTTATTTATTGGGTAACTTTACTAATTCTATTAACGCGTAAATCTTTCTGAAACATGAAATCATTGTTCAAAGGCTTTATTTGCTGGATCTATTTAAACTCCTTCGCGTGCAGTTTACGCCTTATATTCCTCCTGGCATGTAGGACAGTGAATTACGTCATGCAGGAGAGAGAGAGAGAGACACCTGAAGGAGGCCTCTTAGGTTAGGAAACGAAAATAAATTGGGGGAGAACTCCACTCTGTCCTTCAGGTGTCTCTCTTCCTCCTTCAGGTGTCTCTCTCTCTCTCTCTCTCCTGCATGTATCTTCCTCCTTCAGGTGTCTCTCTCTCTCTCCTGCATGTTTGCCTCCAGCATGTGTACTGCATGTGTACATCCAGCATGTGTACTCCTGCATGTGTGCGTATGTGTGTACCTCCAGCATGTGTACCTACTGCATGTGTACTCCTGCATGTGTGCGTATGTGTGTGTGTGTACCTCCAGCATGAGTACTCCTGCATGTGTACCTATCCTCTCTCCTTCAGGCGTCTCTCCCTCCTACCGGCATCTCTCTCTTCTTCAGGCGTCTCTCCCTCCTACAGGCATCTCTGGATAATTAGTTGGGTATCCCTAAAAATTCGTTTTCTGTCTAACGAAATAGGGTAACTTTCTTAATTCTATTAAAGCGTAATGAAAGAGGCGCTTGTGTTATTTTATACGGTTGAATCTTGAATAACCATATAAATATATATGTGGTATTTTATATGGTTCATTAGTTTATTATATATACAAATACATTTGAATAACAGCCGTTATATATGTGTTACACGATTAATGGGACACATGGCGCTATCTGGATTACCTTGCGCTATCTGGCAACTCAGCCAGAATAGAGGATTATAAAAGATCGCGAAGCTGGTGAAGAACCATTCCCCCCTCGGCTCCGGCCGAGTAAGGAGCTCTGCTCCTTCTATTTCTGGCCCTTTGGTAAACCCCATAGTGGCCTCTTAGGTTAGGGAAACGAAAATAAATTGGGGGAGAACTCCACTCTGTCCTTCAGGTGTCTCTCTCTCTCTCTCTCCTACATGTATCTTTCTCCTTCAGGTGTCTCTCTCTCTCTCCTGCATGTTTGCCTCCAGCATGTGTACTGCATGTGTACATCCAGCATGTGTACTCCTGCATGTGTGCGTATGTGTGTACCTCCAGCATGTGTACCTACTGCATGTGTACTCCTGCATGTATACGTATGTGTGTACCTCCAGCATGTGTACTCCTGCATGTGTACCTATCCTCTCTCCTTCAGGCGTCTCTCCCTCCTACAGGCATCTCTCTCTTCTTCAGCTCTCTCTCCTTCAGCTGTCTCTCTCTCTCTCCTTCAGGCGTCTCTCTCACCTTGGCTCAGCCAACTGGCTGATTCTGGCTGATTCTGGCTGATTCGGAGCCTATAAAACAACGCCAACTCGGCTGGAAGTCTTAGTGTGCACTTGGCTCCTGCCAGGTGAACACCTCTCCTCCTTTCTCTCCTCCTCCTCCTCCTTTCTCTTGGGGGGTAACGCCGCCTCCAAGTCCCCCACCCCTCTTTGCAACAACCCCCTTTGCAACAACCCCCTTCCCCGTTGCAACAACCCCCACCCCCTTTGCAACATTACATAAACCTGCAACATTCCTCACTCTCCCTTTTGCGGCTATACTACTGAGCAGTTTGAATCTACAAATACAAAAGCATTGTTAATGGTAATCAAGAAAGAAAACCAATTACTGTTTCTAACATTTAATGTTTAAACATTGGCATTTTGAATGGCATCAGATACAGAAATGACAAATTTGTTAGTTTACAATACGTTTTCGAAAATCCCACCGTCAACCTCAATGCACTTTGCAACTCGTGTGCGAAGATCGCGTGTTGTTCGTCTGAGTTGATCTTGACGTTCCTTTATGCGGGCAGCAGCATCCAAAATGCGCGCGAGCAATTCGTCTCGTGTATCCACCTTTCTTTTGTAAACTTGACTTTTCAACCACCCCCACAAACAATAATCTAACGGAGAGAGGTCTGGAGACCTTGGTGGCCATTGAATGGGACCACCGCGGAGGGGGAGGAAGAGCTGCGTGCGCATCAGATTCAAACGGCTCTATCTCCGTAACCATTCAGAATTAGACACGTGTTCATATGAACTTTTTTTCTCACAATGACCGATACTAACACCTCCCGAAGTATTGACCTTTCCTCCTGAAACACCCTATATATATATATATATAAAGGGTGATCCAGAGAAATGGGACCCAAAAGAATCCCCTGTAACTCATAAAGTATAAGTCCTTTTATAAAATCATACGCATCATTCGAAAGAGGATAGTTACAAGTTTGTACAGGATTGTATAGGTTTTGACAATACAAGACAAGATAAGATACAAAACAAAATAAAAGTGTTAGTTAAAACTAACCCTTCAAGATGACTGCATGGACTGTGGAACAGCTGCGTTTCATAACTGAGCAATATTATGAGCATGGAAGAAGTGTAGTTTCAGCTCAAAGATCTTTCAAGACAAATTTTCAGATGTCAAAATCACCTAAGAGCTGAAACTACACTTCTTCCATGCTCATAATATGCTCAGTTATGAAACGCAGCTGTTCCACAGTCCATGCAGTCATCTTGAAGGGTTAGTTTTAACTAACACTTTTATTTTGTTTTGTATCTTATCTTGTCTTGTATTGTCAAAACCTATACAATCCTGTACAAACTTGTAACTATCCTCTTTCGAATGATGCGTATGATTTTATAAAAGGACTTATACTTTAAGAGTTACAGGGTTTCTTTTGGGTCCCATTTCTCTGGATCACCTTTATATATATATATCTAACGTAAAGAACGACGCTTGTATAGGAGATATTCCGCGCAAGATGAGAGAGAGAACGAAACAAATGAAAAAATGAGGTAACCACCCGGGAATCGAACCCGGGATCTTCCGATTGCTGGTCAGATATGATAACCACTACACCATGGGCCTCACTCATTCAAATGCCGTAATTCTTCTACATACGCGCAGAAACCAATGCCCCAAGGGGGCACCTCCCGCATGCCGTAACATTATATACATTTAACTGCAAACACGCAGTATAATTAACGTAAAGAACGACGCTTGTATAGGAGATATTCCGCGCAGTTAAATGTATATAATGTTACGGCATGCGGGAGGTGCCCCCTTGGGGTATTGGTTTCTGCGCGTATGTAGAAGAATTACGGCATTTGAATGAGTGAGGCCCATGGTGTAATGGTTATCATATCTGACCGGCAATCGGAAGATCCCGGGTTCGATTCCCGGGTGGTTACCTCATTTTTTCATGTTTCGTTCTCTCTCTCTCATCTTGCGCGGAATATCTCCTATACAAGCGTCGTTCTTTACGTTAATTATACTGCGTGTTTGCAGTTAAATGTATATAATGTTACGGCATGCGAGAGGTGCCCCCTTGGGGCATTGGTTTCTGCGCGTATGTAGAAGAATTACGGCATTTGAATGAGTGAGGCCCATGGTGTAGTGGTTATCATATCTGACCGGCAATCGGAAGATCCCGGGTTCGATTCCCAAGTGGTTACCTCATTTTTTCATTTGTTTCGTTCTCTCGCTCTCATCTTGCGCGGTATATCTCCTATACAAGCGCCGTTCTTTACGTTAATTATACTGCGTGTTTGCAGTTAAAAAAAAAAAATATATATATATATCAACCATGGACTATACTCAGACTGAGGCTCTAAACCTTCTTTCCTGAGTCCTCGTTTTGTATTCAAATTAGTCCTGAGATTTTTTGAAATATAATATTTAATAATTACCGAGTTTTGTCATCTGGTGGTTTGGTTTCATTATTAACCCTCTGCAATTTGTTAGACACACTGTGCGGCTCTTGGCAAAAAAATGTCCGACTCGTCTGAGGGTCACTATTTTATACAAAATGACGAGTTACTGCCTGAAAAAAGTCAGTCATATCGTCGTTATATTAACGTGTTTTTTGCCGTCATAATACCGTGAAATTTTCAATTAGTAACGTCAGTATGACACTAACATGACTTCAGTATGACGACAATATGATACGACATATTTTTGACAGCAATTCAACGCCTCGCTGCCGTCATTAGGTTGAGAGTTCATGTTAGCTTCCCAATTTCAATAATAATAATAATAATAATAATAATAATCCAAATTTCTCTTCTTTTCACTGCACATTTGTCGATTATTTCAAGAGAATGAAATTCCGTGATAGATTGAGGTTTACGCATAACTGATTCAAGTGTTTCCATGGAAACCACAAATGACCAATTTATGGGAAAAAAAAATTTTTACACACAAAACATTCGGAACACTTTTTTTTTTGGTATTTATTGTTTTGTTTATTGGTCTAGACTATTATTATCACCATTAAACAGTGATTTATGTCAATATTTGGATTTTTAAGTTACAATTGCAAGACCATTTACGATGAAAGATGAGTCTATAAAGAAATGATTTATCAGAGTATAAATAACTAAACTTTCAAAGGATATCATTAGGAGCATCTCTCTCTCTCTCTCTCTCTCTCTCTCTCTCACACACACACACACACACACATACACACACACGCGCGCGCGCGCACACAAATATATATAAACTCACGGCAAACTTCATTTCTGAAGGAAAGGTATAAATACCTATAATTTCCTGTAATTTGGACTGGCATTTCGAAGATCGGTAATTTGATGAGATTTTTCAATCGATGTTCTGGAATGAGGGAAATGAAGCTGGTAGAAAAAAAAAGTTTATTTATTATCTATTTATTAAAAATATGCAGGAAAGGAAAAGAAAAAAATAGAAGAAAAGAGAGGCGAATGAAAGAAGGGGGGGGGAGACTCAAGAAGTGTCGGAGAGGGGGCCCTAGAACCCTCCTATTTACAACATAAACGTAATTGAAAATAACGTTCCTAATATTGAGCTATAGGTTCCCTTTCTGGTATAGCTTTTTGATATGTAGGGTCAGTCCACGTTGATGGTCGCAACATTTGGATCAATTTTTTTAGTAAACATTCAACTAAAAAAGTATAAGTATGAGGAAGTAGGACAAAATTGCTATGAAGCATTGTGAAGTAGGCTCTCGGGTACATTTTGGGACAATTTGTTCTAGAATATATTCTTTCAGTTTTTTATACAGGATGTCCCATAAGTCCGGCATCATAGGAAAAATAATAAAAAAAGGCAAAACAAAAGCTTTTATTTACAGAACGTGCTCAATATGTCCACCATTGTTTTCAATACACAAATTCAGACGTGATACCCAGTCAGCAAGCACACGGTGAATGATGTCAGGAGTAATGGTGTTACATGCCCCAATAATGCGCTGCCGCAAATGTTCAACACTCTAATTTTCTCTGCGTATACCAGCGCTTTCAAGTGGCCCCAGAGATAAAAATCTAGTGGCGTGAGATCCGGGCTTCTAGCTGGCCATTCCACAGGGCCCTCGACGTCCTATCCAATGCCCAGGGAATTGTTGGTACAGGTATTCCCTTATTGGGTGCTGTAATGTGCAGGAGCGCCGTCTTGCTGGAACCATGTTGGGAAATTTCCTTCTTCGTTCAAGACACTGGGAAATGCTTCTTCCTTGTGCATACGTAGGTAGGTGCCACACCATACCATCACCCGAGATACACCTGGTTCCTTTGAAGAGGTATACCAGTGAGGGTTGTTTTGAGACCAGTAGCGGGTGTTCTGTCGATTTACCTCACCATTTCCATAAAAAACAGCCTCGTCACTGAACAGAATGGTGGACGGGAAATTGGCATCCGAGCATAAGAAAAATATGAATTATGGTTTGTAGAAATAGAAAAATATTAATTTCTCCCATGATGCCGGACTTATGGGACACCCTGTATATATATATGCCTCCGAATTGGAGTGACCGTCGCAATACGGAGAAAACAGAGAATCCAAGTTTTGTGTATATATTGCCCAAACTCTGCGAATTGTGCGTGATTCAAATATATTTTAGCTGTGCCCATACATAGTTTATCAAAATACCTTTACTCCAGAATGAGTTCGAGACGTTAATATGCTGTGATGGTCGAAACATTTTGTCGTGACGGTCGTAACATTTCCGAAGTGGGGCATATAAATTCAACTTTCGCCCTCGCTCTTTCTTACGTAAACATCAAATTTTGTTTGGGCTTCGCCGTCGCTCTTACATAAACAGCAACTTTTCCTTACTTTTCCATACTTTTCACTTTTTCCTTACAAAAATATAAACTTTGCTTAAGCTTCGACCTCGTTCCTTCTACAGTTATTGAAAAAAACTGACTCAGATTTCGCCACCGTTTTTCTCCATGTAAACATTAAGATTCGTCCTCGTTCTCTCTTACGTAAACACGGAACTTTAAAGTTTTCAAACGCCACAATTTATGATTAACTGTTGCTCCGTTCACCAAATTTCAGCCCTCCACAACTATTTGTCTAGAATGATTTGTCTGGATAATACACTCCTAGCCGAAGGATTTCATTCCAAGTAATGTATGTTAGAAGTGATTCCATTATCAGTATAAAAATCGTAATTCGTGTGTGTGTGTGTGTGTGTGTGTGTGTGTGTGTGTGTGTGTGTGTGTGTTTCCAAATTCCTTCTAGACAAATAGTTCTAGAGTGTCAACATCATTGTGACTATTCGATCCTAGATAAGGTTACATCGGGGAATGTAACTTTTACTTCCCTCATGGGTTTAAAACATTATGAGAAAAATAGAGCTGGCGTAATATCGAAATAAATTGCTGGCGAAAAAACCTTAATTATTGAAACACACTCTCCGTGCAAGGATCTTTGACTTTGCAGGTGATAAGAGTGATTTAATTTCATTCCAAAATTCTCAATCAATCATAAATTGCGGCGTTTGAAAACTTGAAAATTCCATGTTTACGTAAGGGAGAACGAGGACGAATCTTGATGTTTACACGAAGAAGAGCGAGGGCGAAACCCGAGCAAAGCTTCATATTTTCGTAAGAAAGAGTGGGGCCGAAGCCCGAACAAAAGTTTCTGTTTATATGAGGAAGAGCGACGGCGAAGCCCAAACAAAAGTTGATGTTTACGTAAGGAAGAGCGAGGACGAACGTTGAATTTATATACCCCATTTCGGAAATGTTACGACCACTACGACAAATCGGAGGCCTATATATAACAACTGAAAGAATATATTCTGGAACAAATGGCGCCAAATGTACCTGAGAGCATACTTCACAATGCCTCATACCAATTTTGTCTTACCTCTCAAACTTACTTTTTTTTTTGTTCAGTGTTTACTGAAAAATTGCCCCAAATGTTGTGATTATCGCCGTGGAATGACCCATAAATGAATGCTTTTCAGGAGGCACATTTTATATAAATTATAATAATTTTACAGTAAAAATTACTTCAATGCAATCTGGAAGGGGAAAAAATTATAATTATTAGTGCCACATGTGACAAAATTTCATTAGAAATCCAGGAAATAGCCATGACGGTCGCAACATTGTGCGAATGTTGCCACCGTATGGATCACTTTCTCCCAAACTACAATCAGTTCAAAAAAATTTCAGAAATCAAAGATAGCCCTTTTTATATATTAAAAAAGGGCCAGAAGTTATTTTCAATTTGGTTAAAATCCGTGCTTGCTAAGAAAACAAAACGAGAATTTCGTGACGGTCGTAACATTTCTAACGTCCTGTATTCCTAATAGATATAAGCTCTGGAAATAAAATACAGACAGTTAAAAATACTCTATTTTATTACTAAATAGTTACATTACATTAATAAATAATAAGAAACAATGATTACATATCAAAAACAGAGAAAAATCGGAGGTAAAAATGGTGTATTTCTGGTAGTGAAAAAAATTCCCAAGTTAGGGTCGGACAAGTTTAAATATTATTTCAGATTTGGACAGATGTTAACTGTTTTGATGGATTTTGATTTTTAGTCATATGGTTGACACCTACGTGGAGAGACCCTATAGACTCAAAATGAGATCCAGTAAGTTTCCAATCAGTGTCTAGGGCGGCTCTAGCTCGGCTATATATGCAGTACCCAATTTCAAACCTTATAAGTTTGAGATGAACCATTTCTTAACTATTTTGACTAATATTAATAGGGAATCAAACTATTTTAAATTTTCATAGTGAATTTTACTATTATGATATACAGGGTGTCTATAAATTATCTTTACAAAGTCAATTGAAACTGAATTGAATTTGTAAAGATAATATATGGGCACCCTTATAATTACTGATCATTATTCACATATTCATTAAATTCATCATTTTACAAAAATTTATCAACCATAAATCGTATAAATATATCTCAATTTATATTTCAATGTTTCTTTTATTTTAGGTCATTCATCTAGAACAGCAAAGGCGCCATCGACAACAGTCGAGTGAACTTCAATTGTTATGGTTTTTGATGAACCAATCCAAGTCCTATCAAATGATTACTTCCCATGAATGGATGCGTGAATTTAAAACAGAAGGTTATGGTTGAGTTTACAAAGAAAAAAAATATGTTTGGTTTTGACAAACAAATTTCTGGTTAAATATTTGCCAATCAATTCGTGTGGTCCATTCAACTACTGCGATGGTTGCGCCATTAGATAGTATTTTTCTGGTAAGAATATTAAATAGTTAGATCAACCATTAAGATTGGTTGAAATGTGGGTGCTGCAACCAAGTATTTTTCTCTGTTAAAATGTGTATTTAAAAATGTTTTATTTTTACAAATATTTACTATAAATCGTTTGAGAATTAAATTTTAAAATCTTTTTCTTTTTTTGGTGATACAGATTTGCCCCCAAAAGAGTGGAACAACACTTTTTATTTAATGTTTCTACATTATTTTCGCCATAGTTATTACACACACACACACACACACACACCACACACACCACACACACACACAGAATCTATGTGTACATGAGATAATGATAATGAGATACATAAAGTTGCGCACACTGACATTCCTATGTTAAGAATCCTACATCGACCTAATAATGTCTAAGTAAACAAAATAAGGTTATTGTTACAACACATAACAAATGAAGGTGAATTCTCATTTCACTCTCATTGCCATTCGCGAACAAACAGTGAGAATTGTTGATTTAACCTAACCTAACATAACATAACTTACCCTTAACCTAAATAACTTACCCTAATCGAACCTGACTTCAATTATATATATATATATATATATATATATATATATATATATGACTGAGGTGAGAAATCCGAGAATGAGGAGCGAGCATAAAGCATAAAGGAGCATAGCATAAAAGCGAAAGAAGCAGAAATGAACACTTTTTCATAATGTCTCTTTCACCTACACTATATGAAGGTGTATTTCTCACTTAGGTAAGAGCTGTGTATTCTTTAATCTTTATATTCAACACTGAAGTGAATTCACTGATTCAAGCTATTTATCAATATTGTTATTTGTCGTCTAAACTTTGGGCATCCTGTTATAAAAATATTTGTAACTTCACTTGCCATGAGTATTGTTAACATTTCATTCTCTCTCTCTCTCTCTCTTTCAAAATTAAGTTTTTATTTCCAGTGGTTATAAATAGATTGCATTTTGGCACCATCTGTTTTATGGAAATTAACTGTCTGCCAATTAAATTTTTCCTATATATATATATATATATATACTTTAATTAATACTCGCAGGACAAACTTTCACGGATTAAGTCTTAGAAAGTTAATGCTTTACTGCATGGTTTACAAATTATTTCTCTACTCGTACACCTATTCAAGATACGAGCACTGCCCGGGCCGCCCCCGGCCCGGCCCCGCCGTAGGGTGGATCGATTTTACATTTTTTTCGATTTCCATATTCTAATAGAGACAAAAACTTGCGCATGCATGAGTAAATAGCCTCTGCAAAATCTTAGCTTAATAGGTAATCATCTTCTGCCCCGGCAGAGCGATGAAAATCATATTTTAGTAGTCAAAAACGTATTTTTCTTATAATTTTTAAAATATTTCAATATGCATCAAAATTATTCCTAATAACTATAAAGTCGATGAAAAAGACCTCATATGATCGTTTTTCCAAGCGCGTTGTCCTACGTTAATATCTTTTGCCCCCGGCAACAACGTCAAATGTTGAAAAAATAGGTAATTTATATACATATTTTCAGATCGGCTCTTTGTCTTAAATAATGCATTTATATATTTCCCATAGCATTTATATCGTTGCTTAGGCATGAAATAACACACGCAAAATTTTATGACTCTAGAGTAATATCTTCTGTCCCCAAGAAAAGTCTAAATGTGGATTATAATTACGTTAATGCGATGTTATAAGTACGATAAGTACTAGGTACAGCTCCTCGCTTGCTAATTTTATAAAATTAGCAACCCAGAACTTACACTGGCAGAGGCTTCGGTTACTAATTTGATGAGTCTCTCGACCGCTTGAGTATGACAAGGGAATAGTGGGATCAGTCCATCATGCTGGTCTCCCGTCTCAACAAACTCTTTTATTCGGGTATCAGGTATTGTTTTTGTAACGGGGAGTTCGGTCACCTCAGCCGTTTGCCAGTTGATCATTTCGTAATAGTTTTGACTATCGTAGAGCAGCTCAGGCATGGCGAAGGCTCGAATTTCCCCCGCTGGTGATTGTTTTGATCGTGCTTTTAATATTCTTCTCCATCCCAATTCTCTTATGTGTTGCTCATCGGCATGTAGCATGGAGATCAAAATATTTTCTGGGTGAGCAAAGAAAGAATTTCTACGGAGGACTTTGTTGGCGATTGTCTTAGATCTTTGAGGCATGGTCTGAGAGAGACGCATCATTTCGAAAAAATGTTTTGCGCCCTCAGTGAAACTGGAGTTTTTCTTTATCTTAAACCAAATTCGTGCGTAAACTGTCATAATGAATCGCACAATTTCGTTGAAGGTGCTGGAGGGTTCACTGGTTGAAACATAGAGGCGCAGAAATCTATTTGCTGTTGTCAGCCACCTGGAATGCGCCATCTTACCTGGATTTCGAGCCGCGAGAGCTGAAGAGCAGCTACCGCTCGACACTGCTCTGTAGATGCCTAACAAATATTTTTGGTCAGTGCTCAACTCGGCATCATCTATGTCAATGTCGGGAGATGGAATGGCATCGAATTCTGTAATTGGAAGTTTTTCGCAGTCGTTCAGTTGTTTTCCAACTGGTCCAGTAAAGCCCATTGGCCGTTGTTTTGCCGTCCAAGTCTTGAATGAGGTGTCGCAGTGATAATTCATTACCGTGTAATAGGCATATGATCCACTGAACTGGCCTTTGTAGTTTCATTTCAATCATACGAATGGCTCCACCCTTTCGACCCGTGTTCACTGCGGTACCATCACAGCCGATAGCCACAATGTCGTCCGTGCTAATATTGTTAGTCTCTAGAAAGTTGATGATACCTGATGTTATTGCAGTGGCAGAACCTGATGCAGGAGTGAAATGCCCCATGTACTGGGATTCTGGTTCTTGAACTAAAACTATATGCTCTTCTACCACAGTCCTTCTATGCTTCACATTGTCTATTTCTTCTTGTGTCATTGTTTTATCTTTACGTCCGTCAAAGAAAATGCCCTGTAATGGTAGCGTGATCTTGTCATCTTGCTGATGCTCAGAACGAACTCTTTTTCTGGCTCTTCTTATCTTATTTCGATCAATCACTGAACTGACATCATCTTCTCGTATCTAGCCAACATCCTCTAACAACGAAGAAGCAATAAATGAAGCAGCTCTGTCTGAGACGCCCGTACGATCACAAGCTTCAGCAAGTACCTGGAGTTTCATTCGTGTTTTTTCCTTCATGTCATGTTTATCTCTCGGTGTTAGTTCATACGATGACGATGATTCTATAGATGTATCCTCGGTTTCACTAGAGGCTGACGAAGAAGGTTGTTCTTGAGAAGTTTCTTGTCGTTTACTAGTCGACGGCTCTTGATGTTCTGCTATTCCTTCTTGTTTCAATATCGCCAATCTTCTTGCAAGAGTCATCTCGTTTTTATTTGTTGTTTCAACATCCAAAGTTCCTATTGCCATTTTGCGATCACTTCTTTGTTCGAGTAAAAACTGTTGCTCTTTCAGTGGTACTCGTCGTTCATGAGGGCAGCTGCATTTTGTCAAATCAGGGCATTTACAAGCCGATATGTCAAATAAGGTGGTCTTAGTTGATTTCTTGAAGGCCTCAAGATTTTTCTGTAACGATTCGTTCTTCTTTTTCGCGTTCAGTGATTTGATGATGTTAGCCATTTTATCACGATAACTTTTCAACATTTGATTTATCCGTGATGTCGAAACTGTTGGAATGGAAGCTAATTTCCACAAGTATTCCAGTCTCTCCGTGACCACAGCGGCGATGTCTTTGAATGGAGGTTCCTTCTTTGATGATCTCAACTCAGTTCTCACATGATGGTAGTATTGCATCACATCTTCACATGTGAGAAAACATCGCAAATTCAAATCTTTCTCAGCACCAAATATTGGACACGTAACCGATCTTCTAGTTGTAGCGGTAGCCATCCTGTAAAGATTAAAGAATAATGTATTGTTCTGTTACGCAATAAAATCGAAAAAAACAGAGTTATGAGAAAAACAAACAAGGATATGAGCAGAGAGATTGAGCACACTGAGGACTCTGAGTGAGGAGCCACACACACACACACACACACACTGAGGACTCGAGGAGCCAGCTGCAAAATACACACCTACCTTCGACGCTGTCAAAAGGCAACTGAGGCAGTGCTGCCACTCAGATTTTTAGGAAATCCCAAGAATTTACCTCAAAAAATCCCAAGAATAACAAAAAAATCCCAAGATAATAAAAACATTAAAATAAACAAAGAAAACATTAAACTTACTCTATTTTAATTATATTTCCTCGTCAGGCTCGTCTTCTTCGACGTCTGCAGAAAGACGGACAGTCTCATTATTTTCTTTTTGCTCTTTAAGTCTTTTTTCATATCTTTTATGTACTGTGCCGCCTTTAAGCTCTCTTATTAATGTTTTTGTCGGCTGCCAGGTAGTACAAGTTGCTTCATTTCTAGTTAAGCACTGTTTTGACAACAGTCTATCTTTTACAGTTTCTGTTTTTAAGGCATTAGTTATTTTTGTTTTCACACGGTTCACCTTCGAGAAAATTCTCTCAACACATGCGGATGAATGTGGCAAAACGGTTAAGTTTGTCATGAAATAGGACAATAAAGAAAATTTACTATTATTTAAGCCATACTTGATGTTACTTAATGAATGCCAATACTTCGGGATAATCTCCGTAGGAATAGTCAGTTTATCTGCAGAAAGTCGAAAGCTCCTGCACTGGTCGTCTAGTTCATTTAGCTTGGGTTCCGGTACAATAGAAACTTAATTTTTTATTACAGCTAAATTTTTTAGAGAAAATAGAGATAATAAAAGGAACTAGTTTTTCACGCGTAAGAAAAAATCGGTGCTCCGTTTCAGCTGGCTCTGACTATTGACTAGACGAGACGCCGCACACCATTACGACTTAACCTTGTTCAAAACATGTTTTGAACGGCAATCAAACTAGTACAAGCGACTGCCGTCATGACAAATTTGTTCTATTACCAATAATATGACAAAATGAATTTTATGGATTTATAAAAATTAATAAAGGATCGTAATGAAAAATATATAAATAGTAACAAATTTCGTTAAAGTAGTAACAAAGGTACAAACAAGATATAAAGTAACAAATTTGTTACTATAGTAACAACTTCGGCAACGCTGCTGACCAAACGCAGTCTAATTAAACGGTTACTGAACGAAAAGTAAACAAGAACTAAATGTGTACAATACCTGTTGTGTCTTCAGTATTTATCTATCATTTTAATTATTTAATAATTATTACCAGTCTTTTCATGTATAATATAATTCGCTTCATATAATTGTTTTTTAATGAAAACAAGAAGAAATTAATAATAATTTTCACTTTAACTTAGTTGGTATGAAAAATCCCAAGATTTCGACAGTTTTTCAAAATATATCCCCAAATCCCCAGGTCGAGGCCGAAATCCCAAGATCTTGGGAAAAATCCCAAGCAGTGGCAGCCCTGAACTGAGGGAACTGCGCAGTGCGTACTGGCGCGTCAGTGGCAGCTGCTGCTGGCAGCACTCACCAGAGATGACCTTTAAACCCTAGCCTAGAGTCATAAAATTTTGCGTGTGTGTTATTTCATGCCTAAGCAACGATATAAATGCTATGGGAAATATATAAATGCATTATTTAAGACAAAGAGCCGATCTGAAATATGTATATATAATTACCTATTTTTCAACATTTGACTTTGTTGCCGGGGGCAAAAGATATTAACGTAGGACAACGCGCTTGGAAAAACGATCATATGAGGTCTTTTCATCGACTTTATAGTTATTAGGAATAATTTTGATGCATATTGAAATATTTTAAAAATTATAAGAAAAATACGTTTTTGACTACTAAAATATGATTTTCATCGCTCTGCCGGGGGCAGAAGATGATTACCTATTAAGCTAAGATTTTGCAGAGGCTATTTTCTCATGCATGCGCAAGTTTTTGTCTCTATTAGAATATGGAAATCGAAAAAAAGTGAAATCGATCCACCCTAAAATTTATTTAGTTCTGTCTGTCTGAGTAGTTCGCAGCATCACTGCCAAATATAAAGAGGGTCAACGGACTAACGAGGCTTCCCTTACGTGATTCACCACCACTGGAAGGAATAATACTTTGAGTTAGCATACTCCAGTGAACAGTCCAGTCCGTTATATTTTCATGTGCGATTGTCGTTGCGGATACAGCTGGTTGTTTATAGGTCCGGTGTATAATTCCTCAGGAGTGAGATTCACCAAAAATTTGTGTTCCCTCCCTGACGTAAGAAAATCTACTAGTTCCAGTCACACACACACACACACACACACACACACACACACACACACAAACATTCATATCCTCTCAGGCTTGTTCTACACAAACTGAACCAAGAACTCAAAATATCTGCAATTTCAGACTTTCCGCTTATATACAGACTCGCATATTGCAGGAATGTTTGAAGTAATACTGCGCTTTATTTCCATATCATATTATGATTAATCAGAAATAAAAGAGTATAGCAGAAATTTAAGAATTTAAGTGAAAACCGCAGTAGATACGGGACCTTAGACAATCTTGGAATTGCAAGTAACCGCAATCCGACAGTGTTCCTACCTGACGCAAGAATAACTCTACTTTCTCTTGTGCCAGGTATGAAAACTGTTGGACTGTAATTGTTTGTAGTTTTCAAGCACTGTATAGCATAAAATTCATTCATTTATAGTATATAAACTATTATATGTTTCATGGATAATGTGATGGGAAAAAGAAATGATTGTAAATCCCATAAAGAAACATTTCTAAAATCTAATTCAATTTCATTTATCAAACCTGTCATATATATATATATATATATAATATATAATATATATATATATATAATATATATATAATATATATATAATAACCTTGGTTAACCTTGGTTTTTCTTCCGCCCGAATTGTTCATTCTGACGAAGGTCAAACTTGTCACTCCACCTTAGACCTACAGTTTAACGTGGAATCCGAACCACGCTCCACCAGCAGTTCAGCGTCTTAATCTCTAGGTTACCCAGGGTACCCATTAATCGAAAAACCAAATTTTTTTTTTTATTGTGTGGAAGGATGAACAGCCGGGTTTTGCTGCGCGCCGCCTGCCGTCACGGGTCTCGATTCCGGGGCCGATCGATTCATAGTCAGCGACGCTAACCACTACACTACCAAGGTGCATATATATATAGATATATATATATATATATATATGCGACGCTAACCACTACACTACCGAGGTGTGTATATATAATATATATATATATATATATAAATATATATATATATATATATGAAAACGAAAATGGAATATACTCTCAGAATACAAAGCTCAAAATCTCCGGCACACCAATTCAATAATATCAAGAACCAAGTGAACAGGTTTTTGTGCCAGGTCCCTGAACAGTCATGCGTAGCTGGCTACGAGGGCAGGATAAGAGTGGAAAACATCTTTCTTCCCAATCAAATCCCGCAAATGACCGCGGATGATCCTGAGCCGTCGTTTGAAACCATCATCCATCATAAATAAAAATATACACAGGTAAAATCAGAAAACTGCTGTTTGTTAAGTTTATAATTAGTTAAGAGGTAACTTAAAAGGTAACTCTCTCTCTCTTCTCTCATATATATATATATATATATATAGTATATATATATATATATATATAATATATAATATATATATATATATATGTTACGGTTTTTTGCGAAATCGGTTTTTTTCAAATTCTCCGGTCAGTTTGCAAAGAAACCAAAACAATAGTTTTACAAAATGACCTTAAATGTTTCATCATTTTGCAAAAACACAAAAAAAATCGGTCAATTGCAAAAACACAAAAATCGGTCAATTTGTAAAATCACCAATAATCTTGTCGGTGTATTTGCAAAATCTCTTGTTCTAATACTGTACAATCTTCTAGCTCCTAACCTAATCTAACCTAACCTAACCTAACCACAATGACACTGTTGGTTAGGTTAGGTTAGGTTAGGTTAGGACCTAGAAGGTTCTACAGTATTAGAACAAGAGATTTTGCAAATACACCGACAAGATTATTGGTGATTTTGCAAATTGACCGATTTTTGTGTTTTTGCAAAATGATCTAACATTTAAGGTCATTTTGCAAAATTACTATTGTTTTGGTTTCTTTGCAAACTGACCGGAGAATTTGCAAAAAGACCGATTTCGCAAAAAAACGTAATATATATAATATTATATATATATATATATATATATATATATATACAGGGTGTTTCAAAAGTTCAGAAACAGGAAATATTTTAATGTCTTCGCATATATTATAATAATAATAATAATAATAATAATAATAATAATAATAATAGTAATAATAAAATATAATTTAAAACAAATATTCCTATGATTCTGGACTTTTAAAACAAGTCCGGAATCATAGGGATATTTATTTTTCAATTATATATATATATATATACACACCTCGTTCAGGTTCCGTCTGTTGGTCTCTCTTCACACGAAGGTCAAGCTGGTGGCTCCGCCTATATATATATATATATATATATATATATATAATATATGTGTGTGTGTGTGTGTGTGTGTTGTGTGTGTGTGTGTGTGTGTAAACATTCAAAATATTTTCTATGATTCTGGACTTTTGAAATAATATATATAATATATATATATTCTTTTGTATACTCTTGTGACAAATGACAAATTATTCTGAACTCTATACCCTGCATCCTTTGAGGTGGTGACCTAGAGCCATGCAATGCTTTAGGGCAATTTTAACCAATTGAGGATGCCAAGATCTTACTAAATTGGACGGTATTAACGAAAGGTCGTTCTTGCCCAGGGGGAACAACCAAACATGGTATGAATGCTTAATTCAATATGCTATAATCGAATACAAACTTGAGCGTGAATATCACGAATTCTATTTAATCTTATACAGGCATATGACTGTGTATATGCGTTTCGGGTGCTGTTTAACCTCCTTAGCAGCAAACGTCGTGTAATAGAGGGTACTTACATCTTCACGTGGAATCCGAAGCAAGGGTCACTACATCATCTGGACGCAAAAGACGGTCCTCCATTCAACTACTACCCCCTAGACTCAGTGTCACTTAACTTCGCTAATCGACGGGAAGCAGTGTTGCGACAATAGCCACGAAGAAGCCCTTAATATGAAAGTATTCATCAATACAAATGAGGTGGGATGCTGCAGAGGGGTCGACCGCAGGTCGATCCTGAACCGTCGTTCGAACCCACACACAAAGTTAGTAACATCTCCGAATATTTTTTTTATAATAATGTTATAAAGACAATTCTGTTACATGCCTTAAGAAAATCATTATTTTGACATTAAACCTTTATTATATACGGTATGAAGAAGTACAATTATGATATTTGTTCCTTGTCGAAAAGTTTTAATTTGTATAATTTGTATTATCAGTTTACGAAGACTTCGAAGTTCCGATGCGAAACCCGTAGTGGTATAAAACTCAAGGCTGTTGATTTGAAAGTTTTGAGTTCGAGTCACGGGTCAGACTTCAGATTTCAGGATAAAGGAACTTCTCTGGCTTCCCCTTGGTAGGGTAGTAGTGGTTCAGAAGCAATTTGAAGCTGTAGGTTCCCTCCGTCACATAATCTTTACGAGTATGAAGGAAGTTAAACAACCCAGTTGCTATTATTTTGATACTGTTATATTAGCCTTTGGCATCAGTAATTATTCTAATTCACTGATGCTTTAGAACTCGTCATTATAACACTGTTCATGAAGTATTCACAGAATTTGAACACACCAAGAAATTTTAATTGAATTTGAATTGAATTTGAATAACCTTTATTAATAATAAAATAAATACATTGATTTTACAATTTACAATGACATAAATAATTGCGAAGCTAGACTATTTAATTTGGACCTTAAGCTTTAGGCTTTACTGGGCTCTACATATTCGAATATATTAATTATTCGAACAAATACTTCTCATATGACAGTAGTTATATTTGAATACTAACGTAAACACTTGAAAATGGTACTTGAACGTATATGAGTTTCAATATCGTACATAAATTCAACATAACTTGGCAACAACCGATCATTTGCCTCTTAAAACTTTGATGTACTGTAAGCAATTATATTATTCGTAAGTAGAAATTTAGGGTCACCTGAAGATCAGGGCCCCTAACCTCAATTACTAAATGATATCTTCGTTAAAACTAACGAAAATATCACGACTTAACCTAACCAATCGTCAAGGGCGTACAGTTGACCTAACCGGGCTTCAATTTAATTTATTATTATATTTGGTACTATAGAGCAAAAAAAGAAGAATACATGGGGGCCCTGATCTTCAGGTGATCCGAAATTTACTCAAACTTGTTAATTAGGCAAAGTTAGAAGTTAATAAATAATTATTTTGTCATTGATAATGAAATTTAAAACTGAAATTGATGATACTTCACGTAACACGATGAAAATAGTCCATAGTGATCTGCATGAGGATTCGGAATGACACTCTTCTCAGTCATACAGTAGCTTATTCCAAAATGTTTCTACATTACTTATGTTTAAGTTACAAGTATATATTGTCGACAAGTTTTTAAAATAAAGTTGTTGGGAGTATAAATTCGTTTATATCCTAAAGCCAAAATAGCAAGGAAGAAACATTATGTAAATTCACGACGCTGTTCAAGGATACTGAATTATATCCTAAATATTTTAATTAAGCTAAGTCTGTCTGTTTGAGTTTCAATGTCAGGTTCATTCTTTAGTTGGATGGATGATCATCCTCTGCGTTCAGATCGTGTAGCGACCCGTAGTTCGGATTTACGTAAAGCTGGGATCACCTGAAGATTAGAGCCCCCTCGTATTCTTGTTTTTTGCTTTACAGTACCAAATATAATAATAAATTAAATTGAATGGCCGGTTAGGTCAACTGTACGCCCTTGACGATTGGTTAGGTTAAGTTGTGATATTTTCGTTAGTTTTAACGAAGATATCATTTGGTAGTTGAGGCTTGAGGGCTCTGATCTTCAGGTGATCCTAAACCAGGGGTGGGGAAACTTTTCAGTACCAAGGACGAAAATCGATAACATAAACACCTCCGCGGGCGTCTGGCAAATTTTAAGCTTATATACAGCGTGTCCCAAAGAAATGTATACCCACTTTGTTCGATAATACCAGCTATGAGGATAATAAATATATTACTTTTTATATGTTTTTTAAAAGAATTTTCTCCTGAATCTAAATATGGAATTATTTTTATTAAAAATTGAAGAACAAAAACGTTACAGATGTTTAAATTATAATTATTATTTTCGAGACTTCATGTGCGATATTTCTAATATTTTAACCGACTCTTTTGAGATACTTATGTTTAGTGTTGATATTGAAGCATAAATGTTGTAATTATTAGTTAATTCAAAACATTTACAAATTCCATGGTTAAATGCAGTGGTGGGCACCGTTAACCAAAAAGTTAACTTCGTTAACCGCTAATCCGTTCACCAAAAAGTTAACTTCGTTAACCGTTAATCCGTTAATTCGTTAAACATGTAACGGAAGTTACCGATAAACCGTTAACGTTAACTTTTATTATAAAAAAAATGAAAAACAATATATACATATATATAATTTAATTTTCCCTCTTCTTCTCGTTCTCCATTTTGTCCATGAGATGCATGTTGCCCTTCATGAAAATTAGCATATCAAAGTTTTCATCAGACAGGGATGATCTCTTGGCCCTCAGGATGTCCTTGCCCATAGAGAACAAACGCTCCACTGCAGCACTGGAGGGGATGGCTGTGTTGAACTTGATGAACAAGTCCACCAACACTTGCTCACCCAAGAAGGCAGCATCTGTCAGCAAGTCCTTGGAGTTGGTCTCCAGCCAGGTCTTGACCAAGTTCTGGGCCTTGCCCTTGAGTGACCTGTGGCTTCTGCTGCTCTCTTTTGTCTGGATGACAGCACTGAAGAAGTCATCCTCCTCCTCCTCCTCCTCGTTGTTGCTGCCTCCACTGTTGCTGCCCACTTCGTTGGACTGCTGCTTCATGGCCTCCTCGACTGTACCCTCCATGCTTTTCCTCACCCTGGCGACCTTGGTGTTGTCATACTTGTCCAACCAGATGAGGCGAAACCTGGGATGGAAGGCAGCAGCCAGCTGGCATTCGTCATCCTCCAGGAGGGGCCCAAACCTTTTGTCGATGCCTGCCAAAAGTGCGTCGACCAAGGCGGATTAATTGCGCACCTGCTCAGCACTGAAAATAATAGAAACTTTTAAACGTTTATTTATGAATTTTTTGGGTTAACGGACTTGAGTTAACGGAAGTTAAATGTAACGGAAGTTAATTAGTCCGATAATGATTTTCAAAGTTAACTTAAAAGTTAAATCGTTAACGAAAAAGTTAACTTCGTTAATTAACGATTAACGGATTAACGGTTTGTGCCCAGCTTTGGTTAAATGACACTTTATCTAAGATGTTCGACGTCTTCCAGAACGTTGTTTTTGTAAGTTTTGCACAGTGCCGTCGGTTTCAAACTTATCTCGTATACGTGCAAAAATATTAGAAAATATCGCACATGAAGTCTCGAAAATAATAATTATAATTTAAACATCTGTTAACTTTTTTGTTTTCATTTTTAATAAAAATAATTACATATTTAGATTCAGGAGAAAATTCTTTATTAAAAAAATATAAAAAGTAATATATTTATTAACCTCATAGCTGGTATTATCGAACAAAGTGGGTATACATTTCTTTGGGACACGCTGTATATAAGATGTATTTTAAAAAGCTATTTGCTGGGCTGTAAATAAATAATTTTTAGTAAATAATAAATACCTAAGCGGGCGAATTGAAATTAGCTCGAGGGCGAAATTTCGCCCGCGGGCGAGGGTTTCCCCACCCCTGTGACCTAAACCTAAAGCTGTAGGTCCTGGATCTTTTCCATTTTATGGGAACCACCATTTTTTTTTAAATAAATACATGGTTTTGCAGCATTTTTTATGCTGATTCCAAATATATTATTCTTTTTCAGGAAAAAAAAAAATAAGAAAGTTATAGTCAATAAATTTTTATTATTTATATGACATGCCACGATGACGTCATTTGTACGATAACGTCATCGTAAGCGCTCAGTTAGGGCCTAATAGCCTATTTCTAATAGTTCAAATCAGTTGTTAATTTACTTTGAATGAAAATATTTGCTTCGACTTGACAATATGGAAAATTATAACCTAATTTGGCTAGCAAGAAATATCACGTGTGAAGAAGATGCATTAAAGTTTTTACAACAGAATGTGTTATTCCTAAAACCAAACAATGTAATAAAAAACACGAAATGTCGATAACCAAAAGAAGCGACAGTAAATGCTTAATGGAATGGCGGTGCTCAAAACAAACGTGCCGAGAAAAGGTGTCTGTACGCAAGAATACTTGGCTAGAGGATTCAAAACTACCTCTTGAAACTATAATTTCATTAATGTATTGTTGGTCTCAAGAGTATACAACGATCAAATTTTGCGAAAAGGAATTCGGCATCTCCCATGGAACAATCGTGGATTATAACAATTACTTTAGAGAGATAATTAAGTTTTAAACAATTAATCTAACCTAACTAAACTAACCTAACCTAATTAACCTAACCTAACCAACCTAACCTAACTAACCTAACCTAACCTAACTTAAACTATGCAATATATCTATTTCAATTTCAGGTGTGTGCTGAACAACTCCTGAAGTCCCCACCGATCATCGGAGGGGAAGGCATGCATGTTGAAATTGATGAAACATGCTTTTCGAGAAGAAAATACAATCGGGGAAGAACATTGCCACAACAATGGGTATTCGGCGGTATAGCGAAACAAAAAAAGTGTTTCTGTATGCCGTTCCAGATAGGACCAGTGAAACATTACTCGACTGTAATAAAGCAAGAATACACCCAAAAACAACTATTATCAGCGACATGTGGAAGGCATATAGCAACATAACAAAACTTGATGGATTCTACTTTACGCATCATACCGTCAACCATTCTAAATGTTTTGTTGATCCCGACACGGGTAACCACACTCAAAACATCGAAAGTTTGTGACATTCCTTAAAACTAAGGAACAAACGTCAAGTGGTACAAAACGGAGATGCTGGATCATATCTACGCGAGTTCCTTTGGCGACATCGTAATAAAACAGACTTTGTTAATGCAAATTTTGAATGAATGTTCATTTTTTGAGAAAATAAAGAAATATCGTATAAATAATAAAATATTAATGACTATAACTTTCTTATTTTGTATTTGGACCTTTTTCAGTTTGTGTACCGTTTTTCATATAATTTATTTTTGATTGGTCATACAACCACCGTCGATTATAACAACTTTTTAAGAGAGGTAAGTTCTTGATAACCTAACCTAACCTAACCTAACCTAACCTTCTGTTTTACTCTATGCTGTGCCTAACAGAAGCAAAGAAACACTAGAAAGTTGCATAAAAGCCAACATTGTAGAAAACAGTACATAAACTGGAAAACGTCCTTGTATTTCTCCTGCAAAAGAATAATATATTTGGAATCAGCATAAAAAAATACTTCAGAACAATATATTTATTTAAAAAAATGGTGGTTCTTTTCCATCGCGAGACCCTTGCCTTTACGAAGTAGGTTAAGCACCTTCAAAACTATTGCTTACAGACTTGATTTAAGTTCTCCGAAGTACACGTTATTTCTAGGTTATTTCCTAGGTTACATAAACTAATTGTAGTTTAAATTTTAGGTCTATTGTAATTGATTACTTTCTCAAGTTATTTTCATCAGGGTTGCTAAATGGTAAAGTACTGGTTTATTAATCTCAAGACCCACCCTGGGTTCGAATTTCGGCTAGAACTTCAAATTTCAGCGATTAAGATAATTCTTTGCGTCTTTCTCGGGTAGTAGTAGTAATAATAGTAGTAGTAGTGGATTTTTTCCGTTTGGGGGCTAGCACCGAATTTTAATGAAAATCGGTATACTAATGTAGTTTTGGTCACTGATTTCAAAAATAACTCTTTTTGGTGCTACTGTAGTATGCGGTCTACCTACGATTCGGCGGTCTACCTTTTAATTATAGCTTCTTATCTTGTTTACTAATTGTTTGTTTACATCCCATTGTCAATCGCCCTTGACGATTGGTTAGGTTTAGTCATGATATTTTTGTTAGTTTTAACGAAAATATCATGATTAAACCTAACCAATCGTAGGTAGACCGCATACTACAGTAACACCCTCTTTTTTTGGAAAAAATGAAAAACAAACATGTTAGAGCACTTTAAATAATTAACGTGTTTTTAACGAAAATATCATGACTTAACCTAACTAATCGTCAAGGGCGTACAGTTGACCTAACTGGGCATTCAACTGACCTAACCAGGTATTCAATTGACCTAACTGGGCATTAATTCTTGATTTTTCTGCTACTTTTACAGATCTGTCGGGATCCTTCAAGAAACGTACTCTTCGTAAAGTTGCATTTTTTACCGTTTGACCGACGCTTTTGGCAACGAAAGAACTGGGTATTTTTATCAAGGAACACACTTTCCCACACTTAGAACACTTTTTGGTACTTGTGGGTTATCTGTCGCCACTTTTTAATTTAATTTTCCAACTTTTTCACAAATACAGATGTGTGTTATCATGTTGCCATTTTTACAAAAATATACTATTTTTTTCTTAAATTATTTTTATTTCTCAAATAACAAACATTAATCATATTATTCGGGTGGCATGAACGCGGCGATGGCCTCCAGGATGCCGTCGAATGGGTCGACACTAGCGGGTAGCTTGCTCCTCCACATGAACTCGGCCAGGTAGGTCTTAAGATGGTGTATCCTCGCCAGCTGTCGGAGTAGATAATGGAACCTTCGGCGATGTTTTCCACAATGGCAGCCAAGAGAGTTGCAGCAGAGCGGTTGGGAACTTGAACGATGAAGCAGTCGTTTGTTTCACGGCAAATTCCTCCGAACATCCATTGTTGTGGTAAAATGCGTCCGGCATTGTTTTTACGCCTCGTGAACAGGCTCTCATCGATCTCAACCACTATTCCTTCGCCGCCGATCTTGATTTGCTCTAGGTTGGCTAACCTAACCTAACCTAACCTAACCTAACCACACACTAACCTAACCTAACCTAACCTAACCTAACCTAACCACACACTAACCTAACCTAACCTAACCTAACTAAAAAATAAATGACCCACAAGTAAAAAGTGGAAACAGATAACCAATAGGTATATTAAAAAGCGGCGACAGATAACCCACAAGTACCCACTTTTTCATAAACAGTAGCAGTTTGTGACTCTGGCTAAATTTAATACGATCCTCTGTAACTAGTTTAAGCTAGTTAAAACACATATTAATTATTTAAAGTGCACTAACATGTTTGTTTTTCATTTCTCCAAAAAAAGAGTTATTTTTGAAATCAGTGACCCAAACTACATTAGTATACCGATTTTCATTAAAATTCGCTGCTAGTCCCCAAACGGAAAAGACCCGTAGTAGTAGTAGTAGTTCAGAGGTAGTGATTCAGATGTCATAAATGGCTAAAGGTCCTCTCACTCATATGACCTCAGAGATGTTACAAAGAAAGCTAAACAACCCAAAGGATTATCATCATATCGAGTTGCGTTTTCGAAGTTAACTGTTCTTCTGTACATTTGTGAAAATTCTTTATCGTTTGTGTTTGTTATTTGTCTGCTGATTTTCGTATCGTCAGCAAAGGGTGGTGCTGTGGTATTACTTCATGGTCACTGCATTGTCTATATCCGTTTGTATGATACATTCTCAGAAATGATGAGTTAACTAACCTAGCTACTCCAAATAACTTCCATTCAAGGTAGGTTATTTTCAGTTTATACTATACATTGTGGCCACAAAATCCCTATGCAGTAAAATTACAGCATATCTGTATGTTTCTCTCGTTTTTCACTCAAAGGGACTTTATGGCCACCCTGTACTATAAAAAGTGAGAACATTCAAATAAGAACGAAATTAAAATGTTTACATCATACCGACGAGTAATTTAAATTGAGTGCGATGTAAAAGTTGAATAGCTACTATGTAAATAAACCATCTCATTTTGAGAGTGAATTGAAATTATTCCCCATATCTGATCTTTGAAATGAAATCATCCCAAATCCTTAAATAACTTTGTAGCATCTCGCGTATCTTTTTACAAATCCACAGTGACATTCAAATTCTCTCTCTCTCTCTCTCTCTCTCTCTCTCTCTCTCTCTCTCTCTCTCTCTCTCTCTCTCTCTCTCTCTCTCTCTCTCTCTCTCTCTCTATTATTATATATATATATATATATATATATATATATATATGCTGCAAACCCACAAGGAAAAAGAAAAACGATATATATACCTATATATATATATATAATAAATTTCGTGGCAACGATCCTTCATTGCCCGGAGGTAAAGCCCCTGCCCTTGACCTTAGAGTTTGTCTGGTAATTGCTTTCTTGAGCTTTCTATCTTGTATAGACAGGTGGACCCGGCTCATTTGGTATTGCCCTGAGCGAAGTGTTTAATTTTTCGAAGATGTCCACCTCGACATCAGTCATGTTGCGTATTTCTTTTGATAGCTGGTTAAATAGCCTTGATCTTCTCATGGTAAAGTGATTTTCTTCATTATAGAAGGTGTTCTTTGTTTAGTCTCCATTTTAGGGGCACTACACAGTCTCCCTTTCCTGTTTCCAATATTGTTTGGATTATTATTATACGGTTCAAACCAGTTTTTCAGTTATTTTCCATGTGCAAATTATAGCTTGTTTCTCAATATTCTGACGAGTACAGAATTAATTTACGTCATCCTTTTCAGAAATTTAGATTTTTTAATCTATTGATTTTGGTTGTGAAGTTTCTTTGAATTCCTTTCGACTGACTGATCTTCTGTTTCATGTAAGGGCATTAAGACAGGGTTTAGGATATAATTAGCGTTTCCAGCAAAAGAATAATTACCGTTTTATTTTGTTTTTCTTTTAAAGGTTCTCAGTATCTGTCCAGTTATTCACTTTGCTTTGTTTATTGACATCTTATTTTATGTCTCAAATATCACATCGTTGATCACCATAATTTTAAAATTTTACTTTTGATTTGATCTGAATTTCCTCTCTATTTGAGAACTAGTAATACAGGGTGTTCGGAAAGTCACTGTGCACTTATATAATTAATGTTAATTAATGAGGAACTGACAAAGGTGTTTCAAAATAAAATAAGACGGGTCCAGGCCTGTATTGCTGTTAAAGGACATCACTTTCAACACCTTTTATAAGTTCTGATGGTCCCATCCATAACCTCTATCATATATGCAGTGTTATTGTATGCTATTAAATAAATAAGTGCACAGTGACTTTCCGAACACCCTGTATATAGATTTAGTTCCTCATCTTTTCCCATACCTAAAGAACTCAAAATTCTCGTGTTTAATTTAATGTTGTTATTTGTATGGCGTTTCTTTAATAATAATCTTTAGATTCTAATAATAATAATAATAATAATATTTAGATTTTTAATAATAATAATAATAATAATAATAATAATAATCTTTAGAGTCTAGATTAATCTTTAGTTTCTAGATTCTACAGTATTTGTGTCTGTTTGTAATGATTCTTTATCGCTTGTGTTTGATATTTGTCTGCTGATTTTCATATCGTCAGCAAAGGATGCTATCTTTTATTTTTGTATGGTTACTGCATTGTCTCTGTTGGTTAGTATGATTATGAATAGTTGCAGAGAGAATGCTATTTCTTACGGTACAGAGCTACGTACCTCCGATTCTGATTCTGATTTAATTGAACTGTAACAACTTGCTAAAGAAGTCTCTATCCATTTGCCCATTTTGCCTGTTATTCCCATGATCACGCTTTGTCGAATGCCTTGGCAAAATTTATGTATATGGCTTTATAACTGACATTGTTTTCTGGTGCATCAGTGATAGTGTTATAATGTTCTATTAGTTGTGATAGGCACGATCGTCCTGATCGGAATCCATGTTAGTTCTTATTGTGTGTTTCTTTTACACATATGCGAAGGAGCCCGATTTTTCTGGGGGGGGTCAAGCAAGTTTTGCCCCCAAAAAAAGCGAAACCGAAAATTGATTTTTAAGTCATATTTTTATTAAACACTATTTGTAAGTATACACAATTGTACAAAGGCTGAACACCAAACAAGTTACAACAATAGAGTAAGTTGTAACAGGTTATATCAAATGAGGTACTTAAATACTGCCGTTTTGCGATAGGTTTTCCTTTCTATAATCAAATATTGCATCGTTCAAGATCTGAAGACATACATTTCGGGCAAAGAGATGATATCCTATATGCAAATCATAAAAAGTTTTGGGTGAAATCGTGGTGATTGAAAATGTGTACTGGGCTTTTGTCCGAATTTTCGGGTATAATTGATTAGTCGAAAAAATTCAGTCGAACTTCCTTCGCCTATTCTTGTACATCCAAAAAGTCGTAGTTTTTTTCTAAGTATTCTTTCTAATATTTTGATGCAAATGAAATGGCACTGAATTTGGTCTATAATTTTGTACTTTAAAGCTATCCCTTCTTTTATGTACAGAGACAATGTTCGCTCTCTTCATGATATCAGGTATTTCTTCCGTATACAAAGATCCTCATAGCCAATAGACAAATGTAGTCATTCCATTCTTACAGTGTTTTAACCATGCAGTATTGCATTCCATTTATCTGAAACTTTAGTTCAATGTATCACATTTCCACTTATCCTATAACTCACGCTATAACGTCTCGTGTAAAAATCAAAATTTGTCATATTCTCTTCTCGTAGTTCTTTTAAAAAAAACAAAGTTCTATTATTTCAGGTTTTAGGGACACTAAAAATAGAATCTTATATTGAACTCTAAATATTTTATCTATTACCTTTAGATAATCGGTTAATGCATTATTTTCGTTCTTAAAAGTTCGACAATCCTGTGATTCTTTGTTTTCCGTTTTGTAAATTTGTTACGATAATATTTTGGATTTTCCTTGGTCCCTTCTATAGCATCTTCCTCTTCTTGCAGGGCTACGTCGTGTATCAAGTACTTAACGTTGATTTACTTATATCATAGATAGATAGATGGATGTAGAGAGAGAGAGAGAGAGAGAGAGAGAGAGAGAGAGAGAGAGAGAGAGACTTATTATTGTTATTATATAGATATATATATATATATAGGTAGATAAGTTTCATTAGTAATGAAAGGAATTCAGTTTTAAAGATAATTGCAATAAAATATTCAATTCACTGTTTCTAGGAAAAGTACAGTATATCTAGTCTATTTTTATGCAGGAAGGAGGGGCCAAGGGCGAATGCCAGCAAAAGCGCCCCCCCCCCCGCCTAAGAAAGAAGAAGAGAGCCAAAATCATGGTCCGGGGTTTTCCAGATGCCTAGACACCCTGCGTTTGAAAGATGGGAGGTCATAGACAGGAGGAAAGATGGACTGAGGAAGATTGTTCCAGAGTTGACCGGTTCAGTAGATGAAAGATTCAAAATACCGATTAACCCTTGCGTTCGAGAGTTGGGCAGAAAAGGAATGGGAAAGTGTGGACAGTCTGGTGCTGCGTGCTCTCCTTAAAGGAGGTGGCATGCGGTTAGAGAATTCAGAAGAGCAATGTCTGTTATAATAGCGATAGTAAAGAGAGAGTGGCAACATTGCAGCGAAGAGAGAGAGATTGAGGACAGTGAGTAAGAGGCGGGGAATTGATGACACGAAAAGCCTTTGATTCCACCCGGTCAAGTACGGCTGTGTGGGTTGAGCCACCCCACACATGAGAAGCATACTCCATACAGGGGCGAATAAGACCCTGTACAGAGACAGCAACTGAGTGTGGGTGAAGAAACCGCGGATGCGGTACAGCACACCTAACCTCTTAGAAGCTGTTTTGGAAAGAGAGTATATGTGATCTTTCCAGGAAAGATCACGAGAAAAGGAAACGGCAAGAATGTTAAGAGAAGAGGAAGGATTGAGTTGTGTATTGTTGAATGTAAGGGGATAGTCGTATGGAAGATTGTGACGAGTAGACAGATGAAGGAACTGAGTTTTTGATGCATTGAAAGACAAGGTTTTCTCTTCCCCAGTCAGAGATAGCAGAAAAATTAGAGGTCAGGTGCTCCACAGCCGTTCTACGCTAACCATGGAGTGATTGCTGTGAGGGACGCTTTGTGAAGCGGGTGGAGAAGTGAAGAGTGGAATCATCGGCATAGGAGTGAATAGGACAGAAAGTGCGAATTAAAAGATCCTTAATAAATAAAAGGAAAAGAGTGGGTGACAGGACAGAACCCTGAGGAACACCACTGTTGATAGCTTTAGGACAGTAGTTCTCAACCTGGTGTACGCGAGGGAATCTTAGGGGATACGCGACGGGGTCCTGAAAATATAACCCTTATAATTTTATATACGATTAGCAAACGGCCACAAGTCACACGGTCTTAAAGAAAGTAAAAATCCTCTATGCCTCTCGAAAATCCAGAAAATCCCTTGAAAGAGCTTAAGGGTTACAGAAGAAGAAAAAGGTTGAGAACCGCTACTTTAGGAGAAAAACAGTGACCATCTACAACCGCAGCTATGGATCGGCCAGAAAGGAAATTAGAGATGAAGGCACAGAAAGAAGGATAGAAACTGAAGGAGAGCAGTTTGGAAATTAAAGATTTGTGCCAGACTCTATCAACAGCTTTTCATATGTCAAGCGCAATGGCAAAAGTTTCACCGAAATCCCGAAAGGAGGATGGCCAAGAGTCAGGGAGATATGCAAGAAGATCGCCAGTAGAGCGCCCCTTGCGGAACCCATACTGACGATTTGAAGAAGATTGTGAGAAGAGAGGTGCTTAAGAATCTTCCTATTGAGAATAGATTCAAAAACTTTGGAAAAGCAAGAACTCAAAGCAACTGGACGATAGTTGGAGAGTTGAAAGCGGTCACCCTTCTTTGGGACAGGCTGAATGAAAGCGAACTTCCAGCAGGAAGGAAAAGTACCAGAAGAGAGACAAAGAGGAAAGAGCTTGCATAGGCAGGGTGTCAGCACAGAAGCGCAGTTCTTAATAACAACAGGAACACCATCACGACCGTACGCCTTCCTATAGTTAAGCCCAGATTGGACAGAAAAAACATCTTTGGAAGAGATTCTACAGTACTTTCAGACATAATAAAGTCAGAGGCAGGAAGAGATGGAGGAACAGCACCGGAACCATCCATAGTTGAGTTGGAAGCGAAAGTTTGAAAGAAGAGTTCAGCTTTGTCAAGAGAAGAGACGGCAACTGAGCCATCAAAATGGAAAAGAGGAGGGAAAGAAGAGGAAGTAAAGTTGTTGAAGAGGTTCTTAGCTAGATGCCAGAAACAGCGAGAAGAATTAAAATTTGATAGGTTTTTACATTTTTTTCTGATGAAGAAATTTTTGGCGAGTTGAAGAATAGATTATGTACGATTCCGGCCAGAAATATAAGCTAAGTGAGAGTGAGGAGTTGGGTAGCGACGGTACCTTCTGAAAGCCTCCTCTCTGTTACGGATAGCATTAGAACAAGTAAAGTTAAACCAAGGTTTCTTTGCATTAGTAGTAGGAATAGAATATGGAATGTACGCCTCCATCCCCGAGAGAATCATCTCCGTGATGCGTTCAGCACATTCGGAAGGGCCCCGGCCACGGAAGCAGTAATCATTCCATGGGAAATCAGAGAAGTACTGCCGAAGGGCCTCCCAATCAGCAGCGCCAAAAGGCGCCTCCTCTTGGGAGGATCCAAAGGCCGAATTGGAGCGATAGGACAGGAAACAGATATAAGATTGTGGTCGGAGGAGCCCAACGGAGTTTCACTGAATAAGAAGGATGAGAGGTAAGAAATAAATCCAGAATGTTGGGCCTATCTCCAAGGCGATCGGGGATACGAGTAGGGTGCTGTACAATCTGCTCCAGGTCATTTCGGATAGAAAAGTTGTAAGCTAGTTCACCAGAGATGTTAGTGAAATGGGAGGAAAGCCAAAGGTGGTGGTGAACATTGAAACATTGAGATGTCAGCAAAGGGAGAGCGGGAAAGAATGCATTCCACTTTGGAAGTGAGGTAGTCAAAGAATTTTGGATAGTCAGTAGAATTAGGGGAAAGGTAAACAGCGCAGATGTATTTAATTTGAGATTGACATATAAGCGGTAGCCAGAGGGTATAGAATTCGGAAGATTCAAGTTCGAGAATACGAGAACAAGTTAGGTCATTGCGTACATAAACGCAACATCCACCTTTGGAGTGAAATTGAGTCTAAAGTAAGAGGGTAGAGAAAAGAGGTTGCTGTCAGTCGTCCCAGACACCCGAGTTTCAGGGAGGAAAAGAAGATAAGGTTTAGAGGAGGAGAGGTTGCGTCCAACAGCTCTCCTTCTCTAAACCTCATCTTCTTTTCGTCTGGGATAAGTAAAGAAAATGTAACTGAGTTTATAGCTACAGTAGTCTTTATAGGAATAAAAAATAACTAATTACTGTCAACATAATGTTAATTCAAACTTAGAACTTAAACAAGCAAACGTAATATATATATATATATATATAGTGGTGGTATAGTGGTTAGCATCGCTGAGTACGAATCCATCTACCCAGGGATCGATACCCGCTTACCCGGTGACGGCAGGCGGCGTGCAGCAAAACCCAGCTGTTCATCTTTCCACACAAAAAAAATTGGTTGGTAGGTAGTGGGTGGGTCGTGGTTCGGATTCCACGCTAAACTGTAGGTCTAAAGTGGAGTGACAAGCTTGACCTTCGTTCAGAATGAAAAATTCGGACCAAGGTTATATATATTTATATATGCAACGCCAGAGGACTGAAAATATGTATGCACGTGCATTATGGCAAAATTTAATCACTAATAAAATTATCATTTATTGTCTGGGTTGATTTTGAATAGGAAAAAACATAATATTTAACGAGTAAAATTTGCATTTTTGGGAAGATTGATGAACTATAACTTTGCAGTAGTTAATAGTTCATTGCCAAGATATCCTGAAATGAGAAAAGGTTACTTGTTTTCTTATTTTATGGAAACATTTATTAACTCTGTTAAAAATCCCAGTGAATCAGTAAGAAATAACATTTCAGTCACATGTATGACTTCAGTATATCTTCTTGTAAGGCAACATCTTATTTGAAGGACAAAACTCATTAAAATTTTACAAGTATGTAAGACAAAAGATACAAATTAACGTATGGAAGTTTTCATCACTCGTACATTCATAATTTACAAATATATAAGCATCGTGCTCAACCCATGTTCACTCTATTGCATTCATAGAATATGATAAATAAATGATCAGATAAAGGCAATGACTCAAAATTTTACAAAATAAGAAAAATGAATTTCACATTAATTTACTAATTAAGCAACAAAACAAAGTCTTTATCACAACTGACACAGTGGTCTCATAAAGTGAAAATAATGATATCTCTTTGCAGACTTAAACAATAGCTACACAGTAATAAGTATTACTGTTTTGGCTCAACATCAAAATATTTTTATTTAGTTCATTCACACTGTGGCAGTATTCCCTACTTTTTCGTATAGTTCTGCACTTCCTAAAGTTTGGTATTGGACTTGTCTGATTACAGTTGCGGTGCCTTTTATATAAATAAACACCTTAAGTTTTATTTTTTGTAATTGGGAGGAAATGTTATCGAGCGAAAATAATATTTAGATGTAATATTTTACATTAAATAAATCGTGGAAAAGACATAAAATAAATATGTGTACCATTAACTCCATTTTCTTTAACATATATTTATTTAAAGAAAATGAAAAGTTTGTAGGGTACTAAATCTTAAGTGGAAATGATAAGAAATTAGTGATGATAATGATAATGACAATGATAATAAAGAATGAACACAAGGGAAACACCAATAAGGCCTTGTAATGTACACTATTTTATTATTTTTCTTGTCATGTGTCACATTTAAGTTAAAGAACTCAAATTTTCATTCCTCACAAACTAAGGAACGCACAAACTGGTATATAGCATACAGCTCATTTTAATGCAAAACAGTACTTAATTTTACCTGATATTAACACAAAGTAATTAAATACGCTTATGAATTTGCGCCATATTTTCATTTCGACACTCCCGCAAACGAGCCTCTGCGGATCGACATACTTAGCACAAAATGCTAATGGTGATAATATTTTTCTTTGGATTCTCGAATGTTTGATGGTTTTTGTGCAAACTATCACTTAATACACCCGATAAAAAGAAGTCTGAAGCTGGTAATTCACACGATTTTGGAGGCGAGTGAACAGGTCCACATTTTACCCAACGATTTGAAAAATGTTTATTCAGTCATTGCCTACAGGCCCTACAAAATGGAAGAGTGATAATGCTGGAAAGTTCCATCCTACATGATCTATAAGTTGTTACTGGTCGAGATTTAAGAGTAGGTCCTAAACAGTTTCTTGTCGTAATTTTAGGTAAGCTGACCCTGTTAATGTACCTTCAAAGAAGATACGGCCAATTACCCAGCTATTCCATATGCCGACCTAAACCGGGAGAGTTCAGTTGTGTTTCTCGTACGACATGTACGACATGCCTATTGTTAAAGTTGATTAATCCGTTTGGACCTATACCCATTTCGACGACAAGACCAAACAATCGACACTCTAAAAACCTAACTTAATAAATGTAATAATGACGTTGTTTAACCTCCTTCGCCAAATCTAAGATCATATAACGGAGGGGACCGGTGGGGACCTACAAGTACAGTTTTACGTGGGATTCGAACCATGGGTTGCTACATAATCTGGACGCAGAGGATGGTCTCCCATCCAACTACTTTCCAGACCCATTGTCGCTTAATTCCGCTGATGAAGGGGAGGCGATGTTAAGACATTGGCCGCGACGTATCCCAACCTAACCTAACATAACCTAACTTAATCTAACCTACGATAACTTATTGATCAGATGTCCTTAGTTTGATCCACTTAATATGAATAATGCCCTTCGTCCAACAGAGGGCACTGATACGTGAAGCAACGCTACCAACCGGGAAAAATAAGCCTCCTTTAAAAGGAGGAACTGGGATGAACCAAATAAAATGTGTGCAGAGACAGAGAACTCATCACTGCATTCCTTCCCAATTTTGGAGGCTGTCTTAGGACAATTCTTGGCTTGGCTATTGTTATTTTATTTATTTGTCGGGTTCGAAATCCCAGCTGAGCCGTGAACGGCCAAATTCTAAAGGGCAAGTTCTACCTAAAGCCCAAGTTAAGCTAAATTAAACTTTACGGATTTGAGATCCTATTAGGTCCTACCTCAGGGTAACCTCAGGGTTGCTGACTCGATGCGGGCCTACCTTAGACCTTAAATTACATGAACTTAAAAGGTAAACAAAAGGGTACTATTTGTGGTCTTCTTTATGAACCTTGCAACAACAACGCAACCTGGACTATTGCACGATGCAACAATCATGTATCTAAACAACCAAACTGAATTGCAAGAGAGCTCTCTATCAAACCACACCTTTACGTACGACCTTCCACAAACGAGTAGAAAGACGCGCAGCGTCTCAAAATGATGCCAACAGTGTGACCAAACAATGATGCCACAAGAGCTCAAAAATGCTAGCTCTAAATTAATTTAATTTTTCACTAACCTTACAAATATGAGATGGATATATATACACACCTTAACTTAATATATATACAAGCAATGCTGCATCAATCAGCTTAGTCATCGTATCGCCTTGGGACAACAATGGTTCTTCCTCTTCTAGATTTTCTAACACTCCCCACCGAAGAGGCATTGTTGTCATTACCTTCTGCAAGGTTAGCCAAGCCTTCTTCATGAGGCTGTAACTCAAATGTTTCATCTTGACTATCTGTGTTTTTGCTGATTTCTAAAGCATAGAGTTTTTGTATAGGTCTCTTTAACTTTCCTCCTGAAGTCTTTACCAGTGCAGACCTAACTAAATTGTCTTTGCCAACAAACAACTCTTCAATTATGCCAAGCTTCCAGCATTGCCTTGGTCTTTCATCCCCAATCATTACCACTTCTCCCACCTTGATACAATTTGCATTGGAGCCCTTTACCTTGCCTGATGGGTAATAATTGAGTTCTGGCAAGTATTCCATCTGCCACCTCTTCCATAACTGATCTTGTAGCTCTTCAAGGTACCTGAACCGTCTGGTTAACTCTCCTTGAGTGCTCTGGATGGGCTGCAAGTCTTCTGGCACACTGGGGTTTGATGTTAATCGTTTACCACAAAGAAAATGATTTGGTGTCAATGGCTCTGCATCCTGCCTACTGTTGTAAACAAAAGTGATAGGCCTACTGTTCACCATTGCTTCTACTTCACATAAAACAGTAGAGAATTCTTCTTTGCTCAAATGAGCATTAGCTAAAAGTTTCTTTAATGGACACTTTACACTTCTCACTAGCCTTTCCCAAAATCCTCCCCACCATGGTGCTCTCTCAACAATAAACTCCCACTGTACCCCTTGGTGTGAAAAGTAGGATTGGAATCCTTCCTCTTTTAGCAAGGACCAAATTTCTTGGAGTTCCTTTGCAGCCTTTTTGAAGGTTTTTTGCATTATCCGATATGATTTTATTTGGGAAACCCCTTCTGTTCACAAACCGTTTAAAGGCCAAAAGAAATACATCACTACTTAAGTTGCTTACCAACTCCAAATGGATTGCTCTGGTGGTAGCACAGGTGAAAAGACATATATAACCTTTGTTAGACTCCCCTCGCTCATACACATAGACTGGCCCTGCAAAGTCTACTCCCACTACATCAAATGGGGCAGTATAGACACACCGTTCTCTTGGAAGTGGAGCCACCTTTTCATAATAAGGCTTTGCACTCCAACGCTTGCAAACCACACATTTATGCAAGACCTTTTTCACTACTTGTCTAATTTTGAGAATCCAAAATTGTTGTCTAATCTCTATTATCACTTCTCTAACTCCAGCATGTAACAGCTTATGATGAGTATCCAGGATCAAAAGGTCCACAAAGTGCCCCCCAGAAGGTAGCAAAATTGGATGTCTTTTCTCCTCTGGAAGCCCAGAAAACTGTAGTCTACCTCCTACTCTCAATAAATCCTGATCCAAAAACACATCCAAACCCTTGAGCGCAGAATGTGTTGGTAGAACCTGTAATGGATGGCTGGTGAGCAATTCTCTCTCTTCACCAAATTTTTTCTTCTGCATATATACCACCCAGTATTTCCTGGCTTGCTGAATCTCATTACTGTTCAGAATTCCTTCCCTTCTTGTTTCTCCCTTAATGTTGTTGGTAAATCTATATATCCATGCTGTCACTCTTAACAATCTTTTCAGACTGCTAATGTCCTCAAGCCTCAATATGGGGTCCTGCTGCATAACTTGACAACTGTTCACAGCGCATTTTCTCACCTCACTCACCCATGCTTCTTCAGCCTGGCATTCTCCTACAATAGGCTGATTAGAAGGCCAGTTTTCACTTCCAAGTTTTAGCCACTCTGGCCCATTCCACCACAAACTTGATTGTGAAAGATCTTTCACCGAAATTCCTCGTGTTGGTAAATCAGCGGGGTTTTGGATGCCTGGACAATGCTTCCATTGCTTGGGATCTGTGTGCGCTTGAATTTCCTCCACCCTATTGGCAACAAATGGTTTCCATTTCCTTGCCTGACTTCTTAACCAGTGCCAAACTATAGTGGAGTCTGTCCAATAATAGCTTGGAATTTCATAGAGGGCCAAAGACTTTCGCACTGTAATTGCAAGCCGACTAGCAATAACGGCACCCATCAATTCCAACCTTGGAACAGAAAGCCTTTTCAAAGGTGCTACTCTACTCTTTGCAGCAACCAACCTGCAACTTACTTCTTCTTGCAATGCGCCTTTTATATAAATACAAGTTGCATAGGCTTCCTCACTTGCATCACAAAAGATGTGCAGCTCCAAATTGTCTGGACTATTGTTCAACTCTCCAAAGTACCATCTTGGGATTTCAATGTCTCCAAGATGTGCCAATTCTTTGAACCAATATTTCCACCTTACCACCATATGATCAGGTAACTCTTGGTCCCAACCAAGTCCAATTTCCCAGAGGCTCTGAAACCAAATTTTTGACTTTATCACAAATGGAGCCAGGAATCCAAGAGGATCAAAGACCTTCGAAGCCAAACTAAGAGCTGTACGTTTTGTCCACCTTGTCTCATTCTCAGCCAGCTCTACTAAAGATTTCCCATTGAAGGTAAACAAATCATCATCTTGCTGCCAAACGATGCCTAGCACCTTTGCGTCTATTGCCCACAACTCCTTAATACCAGAATCCTCAATACTTTCTGCTGCATCAGGTACTGCAGAGGAATGACTCATAAACTCTTGTAATTGCGAATGATTGGTCTGCCATTTTCTGAGCTCCATGCCAGCCTCCCTCATTATAGCTCTAGCCTCCATGAATATCTGTTTAGCCATTTCTGTATTATCCACGGAACATAGCAAATCATCAACATAAAATTTTTCCTTATGTGTTCAATAGTGTTAGGATAGACTTCAGAATATTTCTTAAAATGGTACTGCATAGTAGCTGCCAACAGAAATGGACTAGAGCTGAGGCCAAACAACACTGACTTCATTCTATATGCTTGAACCTTAGGTTCATTTTCCAACAAGTCTTTCGTATCCACCCACAGATACCTTACTGCATCTCTGTCCTCTGGTTTTAACTTTATCCGCAAAAAAGCTTGCTTCACATCTGCAGTCAATGCTACTCTACCAAACCTGAATCTCAGTAACAAGGAAAATAAATCTGCATTTAAATTTGGCCCAGCATCCAAACAGTCATTCAAGGACACACCACCTTTGTCCTTGGCTGAGCCATCAAAAACTACCCTCAGTTTGGTGATAGTTTTGTCTCGCCGTACCACTGCATGGTGTGGCAGATAATGTGCCTCCTGGCTCACCAGCTCACCTTGCACCCTTTCAGCATAGCCCTCCCTTACATAACTTAGGATGGCCTCATCGTATTCAATTAACAACTCCTCATTTTTTCATAGCCTGTACAATGAAGTCTCCAACCTCCGATTAGCTAGCTGAAGGTTTGAACCGGGTTTGCAAGAATCCTTCCATGGTAGGCCAACTTCATAGTACCCATCTCTAAACCCAATCCCTTTTTCAAAGTGCTCTAAAACATCATTGTTCACTGTACTTGCCTGGTTGTCCTTTATACCAATAGATTCAAGTTCCCAAAATGCTTTCAAATGCCTTTCCAGACCATGGCTGTTCTCCTCAATCTTAACAAAGAGAGCCTTAACTTCCATTTCATTGCAATAACTACCATGTAGCATCCAGCCTAGCTTACTTTCAATAGCTACTGGGCCTTGAGATGTACGGACAATATTACCAGTGATGAAGTCCCAATAATAGTCAGCTCCAATCAAAAGACTAATATCTTCTGTTCCCTCAAACTTATTATTGCCCAAATTAATTCCTTTAACTTGCAATTCTTGGACACATGCCATATCTAAACAAGTAGTGACTGGAGCACAAAGTTCTTCAATCTCTACAGCTTGGACCTTGATAGTGGGACTTTGCGGTAACAACCCTTTAACCAGAACTTCTACCTTCTTAAATTTGGTTCGGTTTTGAACGGAACCCCCAAACCCAGAAATTCTTAAATTTTCCCTCTTAAGTTCTTTAAACTTCAATTTTCTGGAAATTCTGGTCTTAATAAACTACACCGGCTACCACTATCAAACCACTCTTACAGTAGCTTCTCCCTCATTCCCAATTAATAAGGCTGCAGTTGTTTGCAATAATCCCCCTTTACTTTTACTCCCTTGCATAGCAGTGGCATGTGCCACTGATGTCTCTACTTCTGGGGTAGGCCTACTAAGAGTGTTTTCACACAATAATGGCTGATGCCTACCATGACATTTTTTGCACAAAATTTTAAACTTACAAAACCTTGCTCTATGACCTTTCAAAAACATTTAAAACATGCTGTGGACTTAGTTACCCTGTCCTTTCTCTCCTCAAAGGGTAAGGCCTCAGCCACTTCACATTTATATGACTTGTGGTTGCCTTCGCAAAATATACATTCCTTGGTTCCCTTTAATTTATTCTCAGAGGAGGCATGTAGAGCTGACACTGTACCTGGGCTATTCCTTTTTGTGGAAACTTTGGTGCTGTGCCTGCCTTTGTCCTCTTGTTTACCATCCCACTGTGCAAACTCAACTCCTCTCGTCTTGCTAATTCTGTGCCTAAAAGACTTAACATCTGCTGAAGGGGGATGTACACATGTTCTGCAGAGTGTCCCCTACTTAATTCAAGCAAAATTGAGCTAGGCAATTTAGACTCCAGTGTAGGAACCAACATTATACCATACTTTTCCATTCCTACACCCAAGTTGTCCAGAGACCTAGTTCTAATTTCAAATTCATCATATAACTGCCGTAACTCCTTGACACTATTAGGATTATTAACAGGAGGTATAGTTAAAAGTGCACGGAGGTGGCTTTTAATTAAGATCTCTGGCTTACCAAACCGTTTCTTTAATATATCCCAAGCCACATTATAATTAGCCTCTGTTAATGCTAATCCTGCTATAGTCTTTGCTGCCTCCCCTTCCAAGAGGGACCGCAAATAATTAAACTTCTCCACGGCACTTAACACTTGACTAGAATGAACTGCTGATTGAAAACTGTCTGCCCATCCTTGCCATTCCTGAATACTCCCAGAAAATGTTTTGAGTACAAGCCTCGGTAATTGAACTACAGATCTGTTAACCTTAACTTCACAAGCATCATTTGTTGAGTGTTGTGTTTCATTATTAGACCTGGTCTCTAACTGTACTGAGCTGCTAAACTCTTTTGCTCGGAGGCCTACGTTAATCATATCATCAATAATCTCTTCAAAGTAAATTATGTTATTTTCTATTTCATCCTCTTCTATAAGAGCCTCAATTTTAACATTTACCTCACTTAGAGCAACCTTTTTAGTTTCTAATATGGCAAGCTTCGCAGTCACTAAGCGTAAATCCTCTTGCTCTATGGCAGAATCTATAGTGGCAATGACCTTTGTAATTAGACCTTTGTAGGCACTTCTCCTTTTTATAAATTTGTTCAATTCAGATGCACTCATCTTCAATGTAAACAACCCTTGGGCTCAATACCAAATGAGCTGAATTGGCAGAAATACTTAACCAAACTGATCAAACGCAAATTTTACTTTCAAATAAACTGAATTGCTGAGTGGGGTACTAACCAAACACCAGTATGGAATACCAAATTTTCCACCCCAGGACCTTAATTCAATAATGACCCAAAATTAACCAAACCAGAAAAAATATAGGCCAAAAAACGACCGACGACTGGCCAAGTTTCGCAATTGGGCGACCAAACTTTACCCTGGGACCTTAATTCAATAATAACCCAAATTAACCAAACCGGAAAAAATATAGGCCAAAAAACGACCGACGACTGGCCAAGTTTCGCAATTGGGCGACCAAACTTTACCCTGGGACCTTAATTCAATAATAACCCAAATTAACCAAACCGGAAAAAAAGTAGGCCAAAAAACGACAGACGACTGGCCAAGTTTCGCAATTGGGCGACCAACTTTACCCTGGGACCTTAATTCAATAATAACCCAAAATTAACCAAACCGGAAAAAAAGTAGGCCAAAAAACGACAGACGACTGGCCAAGTTTCGCAATTGGGCGACCAAACTTTTTACCCTGGGACCTTAACTCAATAATACTCAACCCGTCTAGGCCTAACTTGGGATACAATTTGCACAATCAGAACTTTGCCGAAAAATGGTCACTGACTCAGTCTTGGGGTAGAAATCCGGTTCTGAAGGACCATGTTATTTTATTTATTTGTCGGGTTCGAAATCCCAGCTGAGCCGTGAACGGCCAAATTCTAAAGGGCAAGTTCTACCTAAAGCCCAAGTTAAGCTAAATTAAACTTTACGGATTTGAGATCCTATTAGGTCCTACCTCAGGGTAACCTCAGGGTTGCTGACTCGATGCGGGCCTACCTTAGACCTTAAATTACATGAACTTAAAAGGTAAACAAAAGGGTACTATTTGTGGTCTTCTTTATGAACCTTGCAACAACAACGCAACCTGGACTATTGCACGATGCAACAATCATGTATCTAAACAACCAAACTGAATTGCAAGAGAGCTCTCTATCAAACCACACCTTTACGTACGACCTTCCACAAACGAGTAGAAAGACGCGCAGCGTCTCAAAATGATGCCAACAGTGTGACCAAACAATGATGCCACAAGAGCTCAAAAATGCTAGCTCTAAATTAATTTAATTTTTCACTAACCTTACAAATATGAGATGGATATATATACACACCTTAACTTAATATATATACAAGCAATGCTGCATCAATCAGCTTAGTCATCGTATCGCCTTGGGACAACAATGGTTCTTCCTCTTCTAGATTTTCTAACAGCTATGGACTGCTGTGGAATCAAACTGTGTTAATATCAGATGAAATTAAAACTGTGCATTAAATGAACTATATGCCAAGTTTATGCGTTCCTTAGTTTCATTTTGTTCAGTGCAACTGTTTTTACATCACCAATATCCTTTAACATTCTCTGAACTTCTTTCTTGTTTCACTTCGCTCATTCTGTACCAAGTATACTTATGTACCATCGGTTTCAATAGCCGTAATACATTCGGTTGTAAAGTAGGCGTGGTCAACTGTATCCAAAATTTTGTAACCATCTATACAAGGGCGGATCTAAGCATTTCAGTAAGGGGGATCTAAAGAAAAAAAGGGCACAGTACTAAATTTTTTTCTTAAAATAGACTGCCAATGAGCGAGTGTAAAATCAATTGTATTGTTTTATTAGATCAGCCTCATTCAAATATGATACAAAATAAAAATTTAATTTGGATACAACAGTTATCACTAGGGCAGTCAAAAGTTGACCGAAAAAATTAAGAAAGTTGACTTTACGAATTGAAAAATTGACTTATAAAGTTGCCTTTACTTTCAATAATAAAAACGATACTTTAATTACTTATTCTTGCTCTTCTACATCAGTTGACCGATTGTGGTAAATTATGAAGTATTTGCCGACATTTTCTGGCAAAAAATTGCGATCCTTACTTAATAATTTATTAAGCATGGAGAAAGATTTCTCTACAGCGGCAGTTGTTGGTTGACATTGCAAAAGCTGACCATAAATTGTTGGTGAGATTTCAGGTCTACTGAGGTTAATTATTTCACAAATACCATTTGTCTTGAGTCTTGTTTCAATGTATTGTTTGACTGAACACATATCTTCGCCAAGGTTGATAGAAGAAATGGTTTCATATGCCTCTCTAATGGTGCAATCAGATGCTTCCATCCTAGTCACTAAGCTAGCAATCAAACTATAATTCATTTTGATTGACATTAGTTGCTTTGGCAGTTTTTCATTAGCAAAAAGATGCCAATTTTTAGTTATTTTAATTATTTATTCCAAAAAATTGACTTTATTTACCTCATTGCTATTTTTTGACCTAACAGGTAAAAGTTGACTTTTGGTTGACCTATTAACTTTGGTAATATACCCCCTACAGGTGTTTTTATTGCATTTTCAGTCGTTTCAGCGAAAAGTGCCCCAAAGGAAACAATTTGACTTTATTGACTTTTGACCGCCCTAGTTATCACATAAATTTTTTTCAAACAATTACAAATGTCTTGCCAATTAAAAGAACTATCAGAATAAGATGAAAATCAAAATAGTGATATGGCTGCACCAGTACTAAAGGCACCTATGAAAACCATTACAACTACAAATTTGGAAGTACAATGTAGTATACGGATAAAGACTCAAAATAGAATCTGAATAAAATAAAATAACCATGATCTATTTACAAAAACAAAATTTGTTTTCAGAGGCATACACATCATTCAAATAGGGCACTTGCAAGAAATTGAGGGAGGGTCCAGCCGTCGCCGACCCCCCCCCACCACCACCATAGATCCGCCTATGTTCTCTCTCTCTCTCTCTCTCTCTATATATATATATATATATATATATATATATATATACTGTGTGTATATATATATAACACAGGGTGTTTCAGGAGGAAAGAGCAATACTTCGGGAGGTGATAGTATCGGTCATTGTGAGAAAAAAAGTTCATATGAACATGTGTCTAATTCTGAATGGTTACGGAGATAGAGCCGTTTGAATCTGATGCGCGCGCAGCTCTTCCTCCCCCCGCGGTGGTCCCATTCAATGGTCACCAAGGTCTCCAGACCTCTCTCCGTTAGATTATTGTTTGTGGGAGTGGATGAAAAGTCAAGTTTACAAAAGAAAGGTGGATACACGAGACGAATTGCTCGCGCGCTTTTTGGATGCTGCTGCCCGCATAAAGGAACGTCAAGATCAACTCAGACGAACAACACGCGATCTTCGCACACGAGTTGCAAAGTGCATTGAGGTTGACGGTGGGATTTTCGAGAACGTATTGTAAACTGTAACAAATTTGTCATTTCTATATCTGATACCATTCAAAATGCCAATGTTTAAACATTAAATGTTAGAAACAGTAATTGGTTTAAATTAAATGTTAGAAACAGTAATTGGTTTAAATTAAATGTTAGAAACAGTAATTGGTTTAAATTAAATGTTAGAAACAGTAATTGGTTTCTCTTTCTTGATTACCATTAACAATGCTTTTGTATTTGTAGATTCAAACAGCTCTATCTCCGTAAACATTCAGAATTAGACACATGTTCATATGAACTTTTTTCTCACAATGACCGATACTATCACCTCCCGAAGTATTGACCTTTCCTCCTGAAACACCCTGTATATATATATATATATATATATATATATATAATATATATATATATATAAACGACATAAGTATTAAGGAACGTTTCTGCACACGAGGAAGAGAAATCACGAATAAATGAAAATGGGCGGTTCGCCTCATTTTTCATTTATTCGTGATTTCTCTTCCTCGTGTGCAGAAACGTTCCTTAATACTTATGTCGTTTCTATTCATTTATATACTGCGTGGTCATTGCAGTTAAATGCATATATATATATATATATATATATATATATGTGTGTGTGTGTGTGTGTGTAATATATATAATATATATATTATATATATATATATATATTATGCACACAGGGTAGGTAAAAAAAAAAGTTACCCCTTAGAGGTAAACTGTCATATTAAAAAAAGTAAGGGGACTAGAGGTCCCAAACTTCATAGATGCTTACCTTAGCATGTTGTTCGTCTTATTTAAGAAGGTACTCGATGTGTCCCCCTTCCTGCTCAACGCAGGTCTCCAAACGTGGATGTAGTGTTGATGTAGTGTATTTAGATTTTCAAAAAGCGTTTGACACCGTGCCGCACAAAAGACTCATTGAAAAAACTAAGGCTCATGGAATCAGGGATGTAGTAATAAATTGGCTAGAAGAGTGGTTGCGAGGTAGGAAACAGAGGGTGGTCGTTGATGGAGCGGAGTCGTGTTGGGCTAATGTAGCGAGTGGCGTTCCTCAGGGTTCTGTGTTGGGCCCCTTGCTTTTTCTTATATAACAGTATTAACGATTTAGATGTCGGCCGAGTCAGTACAGTTTCAAAGTTTGCGGATGACACGAAGCTGGGTGGTAGGGCGATTAATGACGAAGATAGAGGTAAAATCCAGGAAGATCTGAATAAAATCGTTGATTGGTCAGTCGCATGGCAAATGAGATTTAACGTTAAGAGCAAAATTTTGCATATAGGTTCGCGTAACGGTAATTTTGCGTATAGTATGTCAGGGAAAGATTTAACAAGCGTAGAGCAGAAAAAAGATTTAGGAGTTATAGTCACTGGTGATTTAAAAGTAGCGAAACAAAGTACAGCAGCGGTCAATAAGGCGAACAAAGTGTTAGGTTTTATAGCTCGAAATTTTGAGTACAAATCGCGCGATATTATAGTTCCACTTTATAAATCATTAGTTAGACCCCATTTGGAGTACGCGGTCCAATTTGGAATCCGCATATGCGCAAAGATATAGACAAAATCGAAAGAGTTCAAAGACGAGCAACTAAGATGATTCCGTCTCTTAGGTCAAAGTCGTACGAGGACAGGCTTAAAGAGTTAAAATTGACTACACTCGAGACTAGGAGGTTAAGGGGTGATCTAATCCAGGTTTTCAAAATTATGAATGGGTTCGATACGTAGATAGAGATAGCTTTTTCGAAATATCTCAATATAATAGGACTAGAAATAACGGGTGTAAGTTGACAAGTAGAAGGTTCGAGACAGCAGTTGCCAAAAACTTTTTTACGCATAGAATAGTAAATAGCTGGAATAGTTTGCCGGTAGAAGTAATTAGTAGCACGTCTACAAACATGTTTAAAAATCGATTAGACGCGTATGTCGATAGATTGGGTATAGTTTAAGGTAGCAAAATTAAGGCTTTGTGGTGATAGATCCCACAGCTCAACACGAGTGTTGTGGGATATAGGGAGGCAGCATCTTCGGTTAGGGGATACTCTCTGTCCTTACACACCCCATTTAAAGAGATTCCTCTGCCGAGCGGTGCCCCCCATAGTACTGTGAGGTATTGAAAAACTCATGATCTTCACTTGCCCCACAAACACCTTGAAATGGGAGACCTAAAATGGGTGCACACACATTCTACATTACTGTACAGTCTTTACAGCCACACCTACACTTTTCCTCCTAAGTATATACTTTTATATTGTAATGTATATTGGTTGTAAATTTTGACTTGGTCCGCAATCGATATGGACCGTGACTTATTTTTCGTTGGGCAAGGTACTAGTATTGATGGATACCGTAATGAAAATGACTGGATTCTTTGAATCTGATATATTTGCATGTCGGTTATAAATAGATATAGAGTGTAACATATTTGTGGATAGTAGTCTATTATGACTACTTTATGACTATCTTTAGTTTTAAATCGATAATTAATTAGTTTTAAATTGATAATTATTTAGTTTTGCAAAAATTGGTAGTTGCGAATGTACAGGCAGTTGTTACATAAATTTCTTATGTTCTTGTGGTTCGGAACCCACGTAAAATTGTAGGTCCCCTCCGCCACCACGGAGGACATACACAATACACAATTACGAACACAGTTAGGTAGACCAGCCATGAGTGGATCCTAGGGTCTTTGTTGGTCTGAAACATTATAACATTATAACATTATAACAATACACCTGTTTATATATCGTTGAGACACCTTCTCCCAGCCGAGCAGAATTCTTTCGCGTAGTTCATCTATGTCTATTATATCGGTACCAGGACTGTAAACTTTGGACTTCAGGGCTTCCCAAACACCATAATCTAGTGGTGAAAGATCGGGGCTACTAGCCGGCTACATATTGGGTTCAGTAAAATCCCGTGTTTCGTTCTCAAGGAATGTGACAGTTTGGCGTGCTCTGTGAGCAGGGACTCCATCTTGTTGGAAAGTATATCTTTCACTCTATCAAACTGATATATACCCACCCTGTATATATATATATATATATATATATATTATTTTTATTTTTTCCCACTTATTTAAAAGCATTTACCCGTACATAAAACAGTTTAAACAAACAATTCTTTCAATCTTTCATCAATATTTATTGTTAAATAAAATAGCAAAATTTTATTTTAAAAGTAAAATAATTTAATAGCAGTGAAAATGTATTCAATGTATATAAAGTGGGTAAGTGCATAAATAAAATTTTGCTCATTTTTTCAATGGAAGTCGCTTGAGGTCGTTGCTATGATACAGGACCGAGTATATACAGTATATACTACTCATTATAAACGTTCAGGAGGGGAAGATAGAATGGAAATATTAGAAGAATAAGAAAGAAGGAAAAGAATGGGGAGGGTGAGAAGTGGGGGGGTTTCCCTCCCTGGCTCCCCTATTCATGTATAGCAAATCAAGAAAAAAACACAGTACGTGAGATACTACGAGGGTCGATACGAAAGTAATGCCTCTTATCTTTCAGTTTATATATATATATATGAAAATTATTTCACGAAAGTAACACGTGAAAAATATTGGTTTTATTCATCATATATATATATATATATATATATATATTATTATACTGTATATATTTATTTACTATATTTACTTTATATTTGCCATGTATGTACGTATATTCCCTGTAATTTTCAATGTAATTGGAATTATATTAATGAGAAATAAAATAAAAGGCACTACTTTTGTACCGACCCTCGTATTTTATGTTAAAGCTAATAGATTTTCTTGTATAATAATAATAATAATAATAATAATAATAATAATAATAATAAGTAAAACTTCATAAATCTCTGTAAATTACTAATTGATAACTTTTGACTTATGTTTCTGAAAATCTTTATTTCTCAAAATTACTTTGGTAATAATTTTAAATTAGGTATTTTCTATAATGGACTTCTTGGTATAACGTTTTAGATCAGATTTCTCAAGAGTAAATACAGTAAATAATATCTTCTTTTTCTTTTCTTCTTCTTCTTCTTCTTCTTCTTCAGCCATTTTGACGTTTTACTGTAACGTCTGTATTGACTCTGGTGGTTTTTTCATCTATTTTTTTTATTTCATATTTTATCAGTTGATCACAAGTTGTGATTCAGATATTGTCTCGATTCCAAACTGAATTTAAGATTCAAGGTTTTTCTTTCTTAATATTTAATTTAAAAACGAAAATTTACATAAAAAAAGGATGCAAATTTGTTCTGAAGTGTTTTTGTATACATTTGTGCTTTAGTATTACATATATTATATATATATATATATATATATATATACACACACACACACACACCCGGAACTTGCATGAATAGTAAATATGATACATTTGAACAACTCCTAAGTTGGTAAGCTTGTGTAAACTTAAAACAAGATATTCACAGTCTGCATTCTGTAAATGCAGAAGTACAGGATGGTCATAAAATCACGCGAGTGAATATGGTGCAGTGTATATGCATATTCATTTGCGTAACTTTATGAACACCCTGTATCATAACTCTTCAAGTGTTTAAAAATATATAACCTTAAAACGTGTAGTTTACATAGAGTTTATAATTTTACTATTGTGCTGGTGTCTTCACTATACTGTATGTTTCATGCAGTATCCTAACGCCTGGCTATTTCCTTCTGTATAGTTATGTGAAATTAAAGTACACATTTATTTACAAATTTTTAATACAATTAAAAGTTTTGCTACAGGGTGTTTAAAAAGAAAGTTACAGAAGATTGTGACGAGTAAACAGATGAAGGAAATGGGTTTCTGAGACATTAAAAACCACGAGGTTTTCTCTGACCCAGTCAGAGGTAGTAAAAAGATTAGAGGTCAGGTGCGAAACATGGCCCTGTATGAAGTACGCTTCTCATGTTTGGAGTAGCTCAACACACAAAGTTCTACTTGACCGTGTGGAATCAAAGGCTTTTCATCTCATCAAATCCCCACCCCTTACTGACTGTCTTCAATCCCTCTATTTTCTTCCGCCACAATGTTGCCTCACTCTCTCTTTACTTTTTGGACCTTGATTTCGGCTCTCTTCTTCTCCTTCTTTGGGGGGTGGCGTTTTTGGGAGCTTCACCCTTCTTCCTTCATAAAAAAGCGAATTATTAATTAATTATTAATTATCAATAATAATTTAATTGTATATTTTCTATAAACAAAATTTCTTTCCATAGGACCTGAAAACAATGAAAAAAGTTTTTATAAAACATATGCCTAAAATCGCTTTATTTCCAAGTTACAGCCCGTTTTGTATTCCAGCAATTCTTTCCGCAAACTGTTTACAAACACTGCTTGCCGACAATGTTTGTGAGTGTGTACGAGACTTATTTCATGTATGGTCTTGCCGATTGTAATGTTTCGTACACTCTATGACATGTTTCAATATCGTTGAGTGTAGAGCCATCAGTCAGTCAGAGACTCAGAGGTGCATCGCAGTGTTTTACTGTTCGTATTCGTAACTTCTTACCGTGAATAAGTGCAGTCCAGTGAAAAAAACTTAAAAAGTTTTTGTGCTATTTAGTGATAGGGTGCATTTGAAGTGAGAATGGAGGCTTATTCAAACAGAGAAATGGCAGACATACATCTCATGTATGGACTTGCCGAGTGTAATGCGGCCGCAGCAAGACGTCTGTATGCGGAAAGGTTTCCGAATCGCCGTCTGCCAGATAAGAAGTCCTTTCAGAGAATAGACGAGCGTCTTGGTGATACAGGATCATTCAACAAGCGAGTTTCAGATGGTGGTAGACCAATCAGCGCCAGAACTGTTGAGTTGGAGGAGCAGGTCCTGAATCGCGTGAGGGAACATCCTGGTGTCAGCACCCGAAGGATAGCAGCAGCAGAGGGTGTAAGATACACAACTGTGTGGAGAATTTTACGGGAACAACAGCTTTACCCATATCACATTCAGAGAGTACAAGGTATTACTATTTAATTTACTGAAGCTGATTTCCCACCACGAGAGGCTTTTTGTACTTGGGTCCTTCAACAGTGTGCTCGCGATCCTCTTTTTCTATCCTCCGTGTTGTTTTCTGATGAGGCTGCCTTCACAAGAAATGGCGTGATCAATTTTCACAACACTCATCACCGGGCCGAAGAGAATCCGCATGTCATCATCCACTCAAGGCACCAACAACAATTTAGTATCAATGTATAGGCAGGACTTGTTGCCGACAATTTAATCGGTCCCTTTGTTTTGCCTGGAAGATTAACAGGAGAATCCTATTCCAATTTTTTAAGGAATGATTTAAGCGATTTACTAGATGAAGTTCCTCTTGATGTCCGACGTCGTATGTGGTTTATGCATGACGGCGCTCCGCCTCATTTTAGTCGAGTAGCCAGAGACTATTTGGATGACCATTTCCCTGATAAATGAATAGGCCGTGGAGGACCCATTGCGTGGCCTGCTCGCTCCCCGGACCTGAATCCACTCGATTTTTACCTGTGGGGTCATCTGAAATCCATCGTTTACGTGACACCCATTGACAACGTTGAAATGCTTCGCCAACGTGTAGGAACAAGGATGCCAGAAAATCCGAGCAATACTTTGAATGTTTGAACACGTCAGGCAGTCGATGACGAGGCATGTTCAAGCGTGTATTCAACCGCGAGGCGGTCATTTTGAGCACTTCCTTTAAAGGTAAGGCGGATACTTGCTGGAACACATAACGAGCTGTAACTTTAAAACAAAGCGATTTCGGCCAAATGTTTATATAAACGTTTTTCATTGTTTTCAGGTCCTGAATCCATCCTGAAAGTACGTCCCACATGTTATGAAACACCCTGTATAACTCCTCTGTCTCCTCATAAGTATGCCCAATAATTAGGTTTTTATGCCAGTACAAAATGCAGGTGATAATGTTGAGAACAAATATTCTTTGTAAAGAATGGTACGCGAAATCAAAGAAAATAAATAAATGTAGTCAGTCAGTCAATAAATAATTACAATAAAGCTTATAAATTCGCTGCATTTATTTTCTGAAGACCCTGTATTACAGAATCTCGTTTTCATAAGACAAAGATTTATACTCTACTATATTTTAGGGCTTATATATACGCACACACATAGAATATCGCATAGGAGATCAGAGACGATCAATACATCACAGTCTGAAATCCACACTAAATCTACGCCGTATGGAATATTTCATTTCTAAAAAAGGTTTGTCGAAAATCTAATTTATTTTATAATAATAATAATATAATAATAATAATAATAATAATAACTTTCATGCTTTCAACGGCATATTCAATTTAGAATACTGTGAATATATTAACGTCATATCAAATATCTAAAAATTATAAAACTCTCTCACTTTTAATCTTTTCTGAATAAAGATTTTTGAATTTGAATTTTGAAAAACTGTTCTATTATTATAATAAATATTTTTAAAAGGAAAAATATGTTTTGTTACTGAATTATATATATATATATATATATATATATATATGATGAATAAAACCACGAAGGAAAAAAGAAACACAAAGGGGTGCTCAAGCGCTTTCGTCTAATGACATCCTGAGGATGTCATTAGACGAAAGCGCTTGAGCACCCCTTTGTGTTTCTTTTTTCCTTCGTGGTTTTATTCATCATAAATACTTTTCACGTGTCACTTTCGTGAAATAATTTTCATATATATATATATATATATATATGCAAAGAGTGGTGCAAAGGTGGGTATACAGGTAGCTATTATTACTACTGTATATCTACATTTGCGCCACCCTGTACATATGTATCTATGTTACGTGGAATCTGTGTAACTAGGGATTTCATGAAATCCCTAAAATGTTCAGGGATTTCATGTAAAGGTTAAGGTCGTGATATTTTCGTTAGTTTTAACGAAAATATTACGACTTAACCTAACCAATCGTCAAGGGCGTAGCCGTACAGTTGACCTAACCGGACATTCAATAATTTTCCCGTAGGTTTAACGAAAATATCATGACTTAACTTTACGTGAAATCCCTGAACATTTTAGGGATTTCATGAAATCCCTAGTTACACAGAATCCACGTAACATATACATATAAGGGATAAATTTCACAACTAAACTTATGACAATAATAATAAATGATGCAAAAATAAATAATAATAATAATAATAATAATAATAATAAAAACAGTAATTATTGACAGAAATAAGTAGGCTTATACAGTTTTTTTTAGAAATAACATTTGAAATTTTTTGTAATCATTCTGGGATAAAGTTATTAAATGATAATAGCTAAACGAAGTCTTTCAAATTGAATTAATTAAATTAATAGAATTATGAACTCTCACAAAGACTAAGAGTCACCGGAAGGAGACTGAACCAACTAAATCCATTTATGTTAGACTTTTCAAAGTGAATTTAAGTAATTGACACATAAAAGATTTATAAGAGTCAATTACGCTTAATTCGAGAGGAAGCCCGTTCCAGCGGGAGATGTTTTGAAAGAGGAAACCTTGATTCACTTTTTCAACTTCAATGAACGGTAGACGATAACAATTTTTTTTTATCTTGTGTTATATATAGTTATGCAACCGAGTCGGGTCGTTTAACAGGTCCTTAATTCAAGGATAATTGGAGACATTTTAGTTTGGAATATTAATTTTCCCAGTGCAAGTTTAAACGCATCTTTTATTTTAAGTTTGCCATATTTAAAATACATTTTTCTCGTGTTGTTATATCGAATTTTGCTCTCAAAGAGATTCCTTAGGATTTAGTTTTGTTCTATTTGAAATGAGCGGTTGGTTGGGTGACTCGTTTTACGCCCTTCATCCAATTGAGGACACTGAGACGGGAAATGAGTTTATTTTAGTGGGAGAGCAATCAGAGCATCTATTCAAGAGGAATATTAAACTAGAAAAACTAACCACAAACGAAAAATAAAACGTTCAGTGGGTTCGAACTCGTGCTTTTATTATACAGTCGATAATGTCGTTACTAATTCTCAGGCGGAAATACATTAGAACGCTGTGTGGTGAAAATAATTTATTTTGTTTTGGTCTGTGTTTGTAACGAAGGTTGAAACTGAAACTGCTGAAGAAGAATATTTTGTACTCTTTGACTTAAGTCAATGATACAGTTGGAACTCTCACTTAAGACCATGTCGAATGAGGCAATAGTGCTCGAAGAAATAATGCGTATTAAGTTTTGGCAAATTTTTATTGTTTGGAGGACGTTATATCTTTAGTAATGATAAAGTCACTAATACGGTTGAAAAAAAATCTTTTCAAACTTTATTCGGGGTTAAAAGGATAGATACTGACAGATAATTAACAAACTGGGGTAACTTTGGCAGGGTTTTATAACTTAGGATAGACGCCCGTAGAAATACATCTACCCAAAAGCTCAGCCATATGAGAACTTAGATCGTCTTTGAGCCAGCTGAAAATTTTACCAAAATATCATCAGTTTGGCAATATTTAATTTTTTAAAAGTCCAGTTACCGTACACATTTCATGACGTGAAAGAAATATGTATTCAGTACGTGCAGGAAACTGTTTGAGTTCGGGTGACGATGCAACGTTAAATATTTTAAGGTGGTGTGTGAGCGCAACATTAACAAGGCAGGCATTGAAAATATCATTAATTGGTTATGGTTGAGAAACTTGAACATTGCTTATGATTCAGGAATGCTGGATGGTAGTATATCGTTAATTTGGTGATGTTATTTTCACGAATAAAATAAAACTTTCATAATTATGCATTTCTGGCCTCCGAATAATAACCCGTACATTGACAAAGGATGTTTTGGTACCTCTTATAATATTGAGAAGAGATCTTTTGTCTGTTATAACCTTTAAAAGCCGAGGAGAGGAGGGGGGCGGTGCGTTGTTCTTACTACAGAGTAGTAACTTTTCTTTTTTTTTTACTACAATTACGGATGAGCCGGGCGTACCTGGCTATGTGAAGTGGGGCTTAGTGGGGCTTAGTGGAAAGTATGAGTTCGAAAGATTTATAAACCAAGAAAAAAAATATCGTATCACGAAGCCTCGGGGATCATCAGTGTCTTTTCTTACTGTGGAAATTTAGTCAGGAAAAGCGTCGACAAAGGCGTTCATGTTTGCTTCCGAATAATCAGAATCTATGAATACGTTTTGCGGTTGAACTTCGTCATGAATGAAGCAGGATAAAGATTGATTAGTTCAGATTGCACATAAGCATTATAGGGTGAAGTAATATTATTTTAGATATGATATAGGAGAGCAGCCGGATAATAAATGGGACCTCTCGTATATGTAGGTAGTTAATGATAAGGTTAACATATTTACATACAATTTTCGAAGTTCCAGTGACGCAAAATCGGCTACAAACTGCGCTACATAACTGGAAGAAGGAGGACGGTAAACAACATAGAACTTTAATTAAGTTCCCATTTAAAGCACTTTGACGTTGATAAAAAAAAAAAAAAATTCGAAGACAGGATTAAGTTTTATATTTTAATAACTTAAATTGTATATTCTGATGCCGCCTTCTTTTCTATCATATTTGGAAACACTGAAGCAGTATATACCAGATATATATATATATATATCTATATAAATGATAACAAACACGAAGGTCATATATTCATTTATCACATTTTAACAACTATTATAAATGAACATAAGTAATTATTCATACAATATTTGGGGGATTTTTATTTTAAACTTTTTTAACTGGTTTTTCTTTTCTGTTTTAATAATTAAATGCTTTATATAACGTTCCAATTTATTTATCAAAACTTTTAATATTTTTATGCCACATTATTTGCATAATATCAAATATAATGACGGGGAACTTCATAATTCATGATCTATCAAAACTATATTCGTGAAAAATTTATAGAAATCCAGTGAAAATATATTTATTATTTTATTGTTATTATTATTATTATTATTATTCCAGCTGTTTTTTTCGCTATATAAGCTATATAAACATGTACATCTGTGTTTCCTGTATATATAAACATGTATGTACAATTGTACATAGCTACTTTTTGTATAATGTATCACTCATAATGCTCCTATACTCCCTTAATCCCCGCTTACTCATAAAAAATATTCCACCAAATAATGGACAGATCATGTAATTAATTTTATTTACAGCAGAATGCAATTCAAACCAGTTTATGACACTGAAATATGCCTGACCTTTTTGTTTATGTGAAACTTCATCCATAACTTTCGTTCATAGCTCTCAGATCCAACCTTTATCCGCAGCACCAGTATTATTCCCTTCTGCCCTTGATCTTATGAAATATTGCGAGTCAAACTTTTAATGTGGAGATTTTTTCTTGAAGGGGAAATGAATAAGGAGCAGGTTTGTGAACAACAACAACAACAACAATAATAATAATAACAATAATAATAATAATATATTAATAATAATAATAATAATATTTTTCTTATCACTTACTGACGTGAAGACGAGATATTTTTACATTTGGCAGAAGCCCTTCCAGTGAAACCTCAAAGCCATCCATTCTTTATCCATCATTTATTACAGAAATATCGAACTTTGACAGCCTTGATTCATCTTTTACCTCTGGTGTGTAGCGAGAAAAAATGTGGTTTTTATTTTGGGAAGAATTCGATTGAAATCTGATTTCAAAGAGAAATTTTTTAATGTAATTTTATTTTAATCTAATATTACTTTTTTTTAATATAAATGGGGTCAATAGGAATCTATAAATAGGGTCAATAGGAATCTGGCAACATTTCTTTAAAATGAAAGTTAATATTCACGGAACTTATATACGAGTATATATGAAAACCTCATTAGTAAACAAATCCTTTAACTGCATAGGTTTAAAACCTATATGTAATGCAGCAAAATTTGAATTAACATTTAAATCATACTTACATACAATAACGAAATGTCGACATCCTAATTACGTTATGTGCCCATAATGATGGTGAGTCAATTTGTTGATTTCGATAACCTAATTTATTCGTGTTATGTCGTGCCCACTGTTGTAACATCGCTTCCGTCGATCAGGGAAGTTAGATGACATTAGGTCTGGGTTGTAGTTGAACCGGGACTGTCCTCCGGGTAGTCCCACGTGGTTCGGATCCCACATAAAGCTGTAGATGCCCCCATCATATGACCTTAGATCATTGTTTCTCAAACGGTGGGTCGCAGTTTGTTTACCCCTGTATGATGATAAGGGGTCGCACCGAGAAACACTGCTTTAGATGTTGTGAAGGAGGTTAAACAAACTCATCAAACCTAATTCATTCTAATGTCTGAGTTAAGCTCATTTGTAACCAAATCTAAATAAACACGTCAAAACATTTGTCTATTATTTCTGTAAATGATGATCCTTTGTATATTACTTTTAAATTTGTATTTTTTTACAATTGACCCAGTAAATTCAGTCTTAAAGGGCATAAAATTATATACTGTAAAAAAATATATTTTAACATGAATGTCTGTCATATCTTTTAACTATTTCTTAACTTACCTTAAATTTACCTTAAAGCGCTTCTGCCTCAAGGGTGCGCTGCTCCCACGAAGTCTGCTCAGCGCCTCCTGAGGCGGGGCCACGACGGGGTCGCCACCCTTACTTATCTGATATTTATCAATCGGTTCAAATAACAGATTGCGTAGTAGAAGTTGAATAATTTTATATCTACAGTATCTACTTTTAAGATTTCAGTTCCCTCCGAATCCATATTCATTTATTTTTAAGAATATCACTGTGGGTAATGGGTATGGGCATAACGGGGAAAATATAAATTTACTATGCGGTTCCTCATACTTATCTTTAATTAATTAGGTCTGAGTGTAAACAGACCATAACTATCAAGGAACACGCATAATTGTGCTGTAACATACATTTCATATTTAATTTTTACTTACTTGATGATGTTTTGCTATGCATTTTCTTTGTACAAGCTTTTAATTTTTCGCTTTCTACATCTGTGTGTGTATGTGTGTGTGTGTGTGTTACAGTATTAATTTACTGGAAAGGGTGTTAAAAATCCAATACTTCCGAATATTTTCAAGCTCTTTTAATGAACAGGGAAAAACAAAAAACCCTCAGAAATGCTGAAAAGAATCATTTTTCTAGTTTCTTTGTATGTAAAATTTATAACAAATAGTTCGTGTTTTTCAATTTAACTAAGTAGTATTTTTTTTAATGATTTCTAAGAAATTAATTTTTAGATCTTACTGACAATGCGTCCTTGTGCATTATTTGATTATTTTTGGTTTGTTTTAATATAACTGTTAGAATAAGATTACGTTACTGGAATTAATAAATACTTCAAATTATTCTTAAGCTCTCCCGTGAAATTTATGCATGAAAGATCGGAGTAAATATTTCTTTTTAGTATACTACTTCACATAATTAATGAATACATGAATTCATAAGCAGACTTAATTTTGTAGACATTTTAAATAAATAAACCAACTTAATGCTTTTAAGAAAAATGAAACATTTAATGAACTTGGTGTGTTTTATTGTCATGAATTTTGTTGAAGGGTTTCTTCGGATGTTAGTAACCAAAAGCATACTTAAATGGTAAATTATTTTTAAAATAGAAGGTCACAAATTACGTCATGAGGCGGCACATTACATTCAATAAATTTTGTTTGTATTTTAAACTTGCGGGAAGTATACCTAAATATGCAGTAATATAAATTTTTCATATGCTTGATAACGAATGTACTTTGATCCATAAATGCTATTGATTTCTATAATTAATATCAATACCTTCGCTACCTACCAGCAGTAGTCAGGTTGCCAAGCATAAATATAAGGTGAAATTGGTGTCGTCTGCTGCATATCGTGTGGTATAGGTGTTGAAAGTATTTTACTTAGATACACCTGGACAGTTTTCTTACGATAAACGCAGTTCTTTGTTATGCATTTAGTTTAGTTAGCATACTAAAGTATTTATAGAAAATTGAGAAATTTTATTTTCAATCTTCTATAAATCATTCAGCTCAAAGAGTTTGACTGAATCACTCGGACAAAATTGGGAAAAATGGCCGCGATGGATGACGAGCAGAGTTTACGCGAGTGTGAAGATTATGTTAAGAGACATAATATTCAACAAATCCTTAAAGATGCAATTGTCAATCTTTGTGTCAGTAGACCTGACAATCCAATAGCATTTTTGAGGGACTACTTTCACAAATTAGAGAGGGTAAGTTAACTGACTTAAGATTTAGGTTAGTTAGGCCCAGTGTACCAGGCTTATTCACTAGGCTCTTATATTGTGGACTACCGAACTAAAACATAGAAAGCCTCAACTTAGCAATTTCTATGGCAAGTATCCTAAAACCCTTGTCCTGAATTCTGTAAATCCGGACTACACAATCTGCAAAGTTCGCTTTTCAAATTGTGGAAGTCTCGTTCATTATGAAAATGTCTCGGCCCATATTATTTCAAATTCTCGCCTTAATTTTAAAGAATGTTACTGAAGAATCCTCGCACGATGCTATCAGAAAAGTCGAGCAGACTTTGCAGTCTGGCTGTGAATTGGCTAGTCAGTACTTTAGGCTTAACCAGGAGAGCAGTATACCCCTTGGCATAGGTTAAGTGGGGTACAGTTATGAAGCTATGAAAATAAAGTTCACCAAATTGAAAAATAAATTTTAAAGTAAAAAAATATTTTTTCTAGATCTGGAGGAGTTGCTTTTGAGATTAATAGTACTATTACTGGGACATTTGTATTACATTCCCTGTTTTCTAAAGGTTTTTGAGTTCCTTCACTTTTTTTAGAATGTCATTTTTGCTGAAATCCTCATCCTGGAGGGGGGGCCTTGGTTACTTGGTGAGTTATTTGAGAAGCTCCAAAGATTACTAGCCAGTTTACAAATTTTGGTGGAATTTAAAAAATTTGTGGGCAAGAAATATGCGTAAATATTTAAAAATTGGACCTATTTATTTAGGGTAAGCTGATTTAAAAAATATTTGGATGCAAGATCATCAGTAAACCTATGGTATAGAATAAATCAGGGTATTATTAAAGTATTACACCCGTCTAACGTCCAGCAATTATTATATATTCATTAGGTAGATTTTTTAATTCTAAGACACGTTTCTTCTATAGCATTTCCGTCGCAAATGCTTCCTTTTCGAGATATAAACGTTTTTTTCGTGTGTATCTAGTGTGTGTTCATACATTCATTTGTGTGTTCGTTACATGTCTGCCCAATCACTGCGCTCCATCCATTTCGAATTTGAATCTTTCGTACCGGAATGGAACACTCATTCCACTCATTCAGAAGTACATTAGGCCTGGCTCTGTGATTTATAGTGATTCCTTGGCTGCCTACAAGACTATAAGTGATTTAGGTTAGGATAGGTTAGGTTAGGTTAACCCTTTCAGTCACTGGGTACCCAATTTGGTAGCTGAAAAATAAACCATATTGGTTCTTATATACCCACACAAAGGCAAATTTCTTTTTACCTTGTCATAATTCATGATCGAAAGGGTCAGGTCAGGTCAATTTTGAAGGTGAAATTTTTTTCCTATAGTTTTTGATGTTTTAAACAAACATTCATGTTTTTCTTTTAGGTTAGGATAGGTTAGGTCAATTTTGAAGGTGAAATTTGTTTTTCCTATGGTTTTTGATGTGTTTTGAACGAATCTGACCTTCAAAACCGTTGGAAATGACTCGTTTTTGATTGCCGGCTGGGGAGAGGGGGGTTATCTCAAAAACGAGTAATTTCCGACGGCTTTGAAGGTCAGATTCGTTCAAAACACATCAAAAACCATAGGAAAAACATAAATTTCACCTCCAAAGGGAGATGGGTGTAATACTATAAATTTACCTAAATCAGTATTTACGTATTAACGGGGGGCCACCCAATATTGATGATTGTTTAAGTTGTAATATTTTCATTAGTTGAAAATATTTGAATACTTGAAATATAAATCATTGTAAATATTTAAAAAAATATTGCTATTTAAAAAATATGATATATTAAAAATTTTCAATTAACGAAAATATTACAACTTAACCTAACTAATCATCAATATGTGGTGGTCCCCCCTGTTAATACATAAGTACCACTAAATCTTATATTGGTGTAGGATCTACCAGATTTTGCAAATTGGATCAGCTCTTTAATAAAGTATCCAGTATTGAATGTTTGGTAAAAGTTTAATAGATCTAATATACCTATTACAGTTTAAGCTAAAATATTATTTTTAAAAATTTTGGATTGTATATTTAGGCTATAACTTTGGTTCAAGGGGTGACAGTGGCACATCTTAAAAAGAACTGGTTTACTGTATTTTGTAAAAAAGTTTCATAGAAAATAGCACATATCACTTTTAACCTATGGAATTTTACTTATCTTTTTGTCTAAACACTTTTTTTCTCTCTGATCTTTAACTTCTAAGGAATTATGTTGTGACAACTGTCAGCAGAAAAACTAGTGTTTTTCTGCTGACAATTGTCCTATACTGTTTTGTGATTATAAATTTTATTTGACTTGTGTATAATTAAGTGTAGGTGCAGAAA